>JAGKTI010012385.1:0-24724 GCA_018397915.1 Birgus latro
AATATCAGAGAGTGCAGCCAGCAATGATATACTGTACAAAGGTAAGAATACTCCAGCAGCACTGCATATTAAAGAAATTATCACAAAAAAATGGTAGTTTGTCCATAACTTCAAAAACTCAATTGTAAGAAAAGGAACCTCAGTCCCCAACAAATTACACAATGACAATCTCAGTTCCACTGTTACCTATAAAGCCGATTTTCCAGTTCCCCCATGATGCACACGCGATTAAAAAAAATATACTTTCATACTCTGGACAACTCTTCCATATAATGATGAATGTCTGTAGTATGATACACTGTATAATATATACTTACCATCAATATCCAAACCTCTTTTCCCAGATATGGATGGGATGATGTAGGGTCTGGAGAGCAAAAACTTGAGAGAGAAACTAACCAAAGTCTAACTAATTAAATAGGCCACATTCTCCTTCACTAACCATTTATGCCCTGGGAATCCTGACTCCATATACTCACTTCTTGTAAAAGGTTCCTGTCCTTCCCTGACTGAGAGCAGTCTCAACTCTGCCATAGCATTACAGGACCACGACGTTGACTCTGACTCCCCGTTGCACTGCAGGAAGAACCCCAGTGAGCGCTGAGGCTGGCGGTCCTGCGTCTGGCTGGTACGAGGCATCACCATTATCTTCCAGGGCAGGTTGCGCACGTAACATGGGGGAGACAGCATCGTGTCCTTCAGTTTGCTAAAGTCTTTCACGCGAAACTGGAATTTGGCCTCTGACCGAGCATCGTCTGCAAGTAAAGTAAAGTGTGTTACTTTCATCAACATCCTGACTTTTTTCACCACCCATCATAGCCCAAACCATTTAGACTTATCTGAATGTACGGTGTACCACTGAAAGTAAAGTGCAATGTGTTATCATCACCATGATCTTTTGTTCCTAACTAAAATAATCCAGGTTATTTAGACTTATCAGATATTAATCTACAAAGTAAGCACTAGGACACCTTTGTTGTCCTCCTGTAACATCCATTCTATATCAAAGCCTCTTCTACTGTAATTTTGAGATCATTATTTCAGGCATCAGTTGCAACCTAATCATATCCTCATCTCAAGATGGAGTGAGGTAGGAACCAGAAGAAAGGAAGGAGAACACATAAAAGTGGGAGAACTATGGCCAACAAGCCCAGTTAAATGGGTCACAATCATTCACAGTTCACTTCCTACCTTCATCCATGTCCGAGTCATGTAGGGTGGTGGAGGATGACACCTCCTGGGTCTCCCTGTTCATCTGCTCCTCCTCTCCACCTCCTCCTCCACCACCACCTCCCCCTTCTACTGTTTGTACTCCTCCTCCATCACCACCGCCTCCGCCACCACCACCGCCGCCGCCATCCCCTCCTCCTTCCTCAGTCACCTCTTCTGTAAAGAAAAAAAATCAAGCATGTTGGAGCCTTATACAATCAAAAACACCTGAATCATCATCCAGTCAGTTTAAAATTGCTAGGAACCATGCAAAAGAAGTGATAAATCTCGCTAACTCAAACCTTCTTCACAACCAAGCATCCAAACTATTAAATAATCCTAATGACAATAGAATATTCTGGTCGACTCGCAATTCTTTCAATAATAACTTTAACCCCTTGGCTGCTGCAAGCATCTGAGAAGGACCGGTTGACAGACTGCTACAAACCTCTCAGAAGGCTCTTAATGAATGTTAACAGAAAATAGCTGCACCAGGGCATGACAGCTCAGAGCTCTCAGCAGCCTAGGGGTTAACAAATCACCCATTCCTCAACTAAAGCCTTCAGAGGGTAACGCTATACATGACCCGCGTGGAAAAGTGAACATCCTTGCCAGTACATTTGCCAGAAATTCTACCTTAAAGGAAGTCAGCCAGAACATCCCTGTACCAGAACTTGACTCTCCCCAAATTGCTCAAGACACAGACTAGATGCATAAAATCCATCCTAGACAATTAACCACCCAACAAATCTCCGGGCCCACATGGAATTCCTCCATTTTTTTGAAAGGTGTTCCCCAGAACTTGCTCCTGTTCTAGCTAAATTACTCAGACTACCATATGCATAATTATTTCTTCATTCCTTAATTCTTGGAGAAGCCAATATCCACCCAATTCCAAAGAAATTCCTCTGACCCCTCTGATGACAGACCAATAGCCATCATATCTCTTGGTAAAGTTTTTAAAATGATAATAAGTAAACACATTGTTAAACATGAATCTAACAACTTAATTCATGACGGACATTATGGCTTTTGCCACGAAAGACCCACTGTTCATGTACTCAATCTCCTGATTCACACCATCCATCAGTAGACTGACCAACATGGAGAAACCTGTGCAGTAGCCCTTGATATTTCTAAAGCTTTTGACAGAGCGACACCATTCCCTGCTATCCAAACTCCCTTGCTATGGCCTATCATCTTTTGTCCCACTGATTTCCTCATATCTCAGTGACAGAAAGATAAAAGTAGATGATGTATACCAGTACTCCAATTTCCATTCAATGCCAGCATGCCACAAGATCAGTCCAACCCTACTCCTAATTCACATTAATGATCTCTTTATCTTATCTGTTATCCATAATCTCATCCATTCATATGCTGATGACTCAACATCACTGTTCATTAAAATTTAAACACACATTCACAAAGTTTAATATATCTAACTCACAACTCAGTACAGCAATCTCCATTAATCAAGACTTATCAAAGATCCCTGAATGGGGACAAAATAAGTCTCACTTAACGCTAGGAAAACCAAATATTATATATACAATTTACTAACAGACAGATACTGTATTGCCTGATTCCTATATTACCTTCAATTCTACTAATATTCCAATCTCTAAAAGTACTGAATTTCTTGGCATTTCACTTAACAATGCCCTCTTTTTATCTTCTGAACCTCGCATGTCAGATCACTTGCTAAAACTGCCTCAAAGAAACTTGAATTATTATACAGAGTATGCATCTTCTTCACTGACAAGCAGTTAGCTACAATTTACAAGAGTCATGTGCACTCTCAGCTGGAATATTGCTAACCCTTGTGGAGTGGATATGGAGAGGCTGCACTAAAACAACTGGACAAAATTCAGAACAAACCTGTTAGAATTATTAATAACCCTGCTATTACAAATGAACTTCCTCCCCTACAAGTACTGTAAGAAGGAATGTTGCCTCCCTTGCATTATTTTGAAGATACTTTTATGGCAGAAACTGTACTCAGATGAAGTTGTCTTCATTGTGCCAACTCTCCACGCCTTCCCCTGCGCTACACAGACATCTGGTAGCACTCATGACTGGACTTTCACATTGCCATATTGCAGAACTTCTCCCTATCAGAATTCTTTAATTCCCCAAACTGCATCTCTTTGGAACTCGCTTCTCCAGAGTGGTTTCCCCCCAAACTTCAACCGACGGGTGTTCAAGTCCAACAGTTAAATTTTTTATGAATGAAGGACACCTGTAATCTGGTGTATAGACCATTTTATTCAATTGTTTTCCTTCCTCTGTACATTTTATTTAAAAAAAAGAAAAGAAGAAGAAGTATGTTTTCATCGAACAGAATAAGGCACTATCAAAACCACCACCTCCTTCCATTGTCTGTACTTGTCCACCACCACCACCATCCCCTCCTATTCCCCAAGTCTCCTCTTCTGGAATGCAAAATATTATGCAGCTACTCCTACATAACGGTTCATAGAGACTCCTGTTTTACGATGAACCAGTATGTGTTGAATCACTTATACGTTGACCACAAATTTAGGACTCTACTAATGGGTGTGTTAGTGTCAGTGATGGAACAATAATGTGGTGTCTGAGTTCAAGCAGCAAGTGAAGTGCATTGAAGTGAAATAACTACAGTAGCCTACCAGCTTCCATGAGCTGGAAACAAATTACTAATTTTTACTTATGTTTTGTGCTGAGCAGCAAGTGAAGCAGGGTGAAGTGAAATAACTACCAGTTTAGGCAAGTAGACAACATTTTTTGACTTTACTGGGTGAGTGACCCTTGCCCCAAAACATATCCCATGTTTAAATGACTTGATACAATAAGACGTTATGCAATTGCTCATTTCACACACATCCTTATCTTGAAGTTATGCATGCTGTATATTCCTAGATACCATATGGTTTGTTTGGGAAAGTACTGTGTTAGGAATAAGTATCTACACAGAAAATAAGGGTTCCATTCTCTGGGGTGTGTTTGGTTTGGGAAAGGATCACATTTGGTGCATGTAATGGTATCTTATGTGAAAATAGGGGTTCCATTCCCAGGCCTTGTGGAAAGGATCACTGGTCACAAAGTCAAACGTCTGAATGGTAAGTACTATAATAACCCATGTGCTTAATATCATGAATACAAAAAGCATTTTTAGGAAAATAAAAACTGTATTATAATTAACAGTCCCTTAAGCTCCCAGCTCCATCTAGATGGAAGAATTTAATGCCAATTTTTATTACTATCCATTTGTGAGGATATATCAGATAGGTTTGAGAATAGTTAGACAAAGACTGACCAACATAAAAAATCCAAAATCACTGTTTTTGTGAACCTGCCATTTGTCTAACAATCACTGCACTGACTGCTGGCCAAGACAAGTATGCAGTCAACAAATGTTCTTTTCTTTTTCTTATTCTTATCTCAAGACACACACAGAACCCAAAATCTGAGATGACAATACTGGTACACAATACACTATCATAATACTGTAAAGGTCTAATTTCAACATTGGTACTCATCTGTGTCCTACTAAGACATACCACTACCATGGCATTTTAATATGCAGCACATGGAAGCTGTGTGTTCTCTGTTGCTAAGCAGTCATGGTATGACTCACATCCACAGGCACACATTCAGTACAAACACTGCTGACTGAAGCCTTACAGGTACTGTATTTTGAAGCCACTATTGGACTGCTAAACTTCCTCTCTCATACACACACTACAATAAGTCCTTGGTGTATGTCAGTGATGTTTCAAAATACACTTTTTCATTACCAATGGTACTATAAATCAGGTGAAAATAGCAAATTAGCTTTAATGGATGAAATGGAGCCTAACATGCAATTTTTGGAAAATTGCTGCTAAACTAAGTAAAAGAAATCTCCAAAAACATGATGTTCTGTAGAATTTAATTTTCATAAAGCTCTCACAACACAGCAAAAGCTAAACAATGCATCATCATCATCATCATAACCGCTATTTTCCATTATAAAGATGGAACTAGAATGATGAAGAAATGGGAAAATGTGGCGAGTTTATGTGAGCGGGTCTTTTCACTGCAGATGTTTGAGAGGTGGCATAAATCCTTAATCTGACTGGACTACACTCCTTTTACTCGAATGACCTAAAACTGGCATCTCCCCATCTTAAATGCAGAGTTCTAACAACAGTTTAACACTAGAATGAAAAAGTGTTATAGAAAGTATGAAGTGCTGTGGTACTGTCTTCTTCTGCCACTGAGCTATGTGAAAAAAGCAACAAAAGGATGAAAATCTAGGCAAGTTAATGTGAAAGACTATACAGTAGTTTAAATATCTGCTTGACTAAGACAATCACCATTCACAATCTACCAGCTCTGGAATGAAAAGCTCTTAATCAGACCAGGACAAAAGTGTGCTTATGGTAAATGTTCTAGGCAGTTCCGTGCAAAAGTAGGACTTACAGCCTTGTGTCGAGCAGTTACCAGCACTAATTAAGGGGTGGCATCAAGAGAAGCCTGTCGCCAGTTCAAAGCCAGGCACAGACCATGAATGGATACTGACTGGCTACCTGCAGCTACTGAAATATGTGTGTGAGTGGAGAGCAGCAGCCTCTTGCACAATTTTTCTCAGACAATGGACTGGAAACAACAGCTCGTTGGACATGACATTTAATCTTACTTTTTTGTTACTCCTGGGTAAGTCACAGTCAGAGAATGAATTTTAAAAGTCCATCTTTAAAGCATTTTTGAGAGAAAATGAATCTTGTTTTGAGTAAACATGTTATAGTAGTTCAACCTTAAGACCTACCATTCACAGTCCTTTCAACCACACCATGGGACCACTAGGATCTATGTAGGGAAAGTTCTGGATAATCTGGTGCAAATTCCACATCCACTCAACTTCAGCCCATCACATGCATACACACACACATTCTAGGCAGCATAGAAGGTTTATTAAAAATTTATTGTGCATTTGTTTTATACTTTTTTACATAACTGAGAAACTCCTATGTTGATACTAAATTACATTAATGGAATAACTGAGAATACAGACTGAAGTTGAAAAAGCTGCTAAGACAACTCCAGTGCCAACAAGATGATGACCTAATCACTACACTGGACGAAAGTGTGAGAAAAGCCCTATCCACAAGTATGGTACACCTTAAAGTCTCTACTGTACCTTTTTCACCTTAACTTGGGTCAGATTTTCATCCTTTTGCAGCCTATTTCATGTAGTTCAGTGGCAGAATAAAACAAAACCACACCTTAACATTCTTTCTATAGTATCATTCTTCTGGCACTGATCTACTGTTAAGAGTCAGCATTAAAGATGAGATGTCAATTTTTGGACAATTAACGGTAAGAGTAAGATGAGTACCGTATAGTTGCCACCTTATCACACAGCTGCCCAAGAACGTTAAGTTTGTTCCCAAAGTAAGTTAAGGACATCCCAGGCTGCGTGACTGACACTTTCAAAACAAATTAACCTGACAATGATCCCTAACCCCTTCCACTTTGGTTGATGTCCAAGTGTAGACTAACTGGAAGGCTAATTTGACTAGCAACCAATGAGACTTATTCCTACATCATAACCAGGACTTATTGAAGTTCATGTGATTAAAGTTTGAAATAATCGAGCTCTGGGAAGCAATGCTCATCAGATGTGTGATATGAGGGATAAATAATGAGGTGTGTCTGAGGGTTAGGTGTGTGTTTATATTATTATTAGCTTCTGAGGATCACTAACACCACTTCCTTGCTAGAGTATTTCTTTATCTGGTGCATTAATACCCAGGCTTCTTTTAATGCTGCTGGACTCATTGGAATAATACGTCTGTGTTGTGCTTATGAGATGCTGCCTTGTCCGAGTCTCGCTCATCGCTGCTATGTACAATGTACCCAATCTATGACAATATATAAAAGATATGAATAACTACATGACAATACCAAGCTGTATTAAATCACTAAAAGATACTTGAGGCTCAAGCTGTAGTATGCAGAACAAATCACAAAGATACTTGGGAGCCTCTTGACATAGCTAATGAGAATACAGTGATACACCTCTAGACCACATGAATACGGTAAGCCCAAAGAAACCTTACCCTAACACCCATTGGACCTAACTAGAGTAGCCTTCAGAGGTTTAAATGCACTTAATCAGGGAAATACCTTTTTAATTTCATTATCATCTCTGTTTTATTCAGCTAGGGAGAGACTTTGCAAACTAGATGGGCCAGAGATAGCATTATTTAAGCCCCTTCAAGTGTGATGCTACCCTCACACAATTTTATTCAGATGCAGGAGAAATCTGGCTGTGAAAGGGGCCAATGGAGTCTCTCTCTCATTTTATTTATTTATTTATTTTTTTACCCTGGCACTTGAGATGATTGCAGTCCAACAAAATCATCTGGAGGTAGAAAAAACTATAAGGGAAATAATCAAATAAACTATAAGGGACATAATCAGACTGAAGGGATTACTATGAGAGGCCTTTCAAAAGCAGAATGATTTTGGTGAAAGAATAAAAATTAACTAAAAGGTCATCACTCAAATTTAAATGGTTAAGAACTGAAGTATACCAGTACTGTATATCCAAAAGCTACATCAAACCAAAGAGAGGATGGTTTTCTGGTTACTCAAATCTAACCTAACTTTGTAACCTAATCTAACCAAACAACCATTCTAATGTAACCCAATATAACCAATCTAACTAAAATTACCAAAATCTAACCTAACAACCATTCTAGCCTAACCTACTCTAACTAATCAAACAACCTAACCTAACCAGAACAACTATCTTTGGGGGTAAATCAATCTATCACCCACTGGAAGCTGTATTCTTCACACCGAACCTTACTATCCTTCCACCCTCCCCGCCACCCAGCTCGCCTTAGCTATTTGTTACAATGCTCGTTACCAATCTAAATGACGAAGAAAACGAACCCTTGAAATATTTAAGAGGCCTCACAAGTCCTCCTACATAAAGGCCTTGGCTTGGTACAGAGGTAGGCAAATTGAGAGCTTCTGACAGTCATGGTTATTCTGAGTTTATCTAATTTAACCTTACCCAACTAATCTAACCAAACTGAGCAACCATAACTAAACTAACGTGGCAAAACCTGACTAGATAACATATGGATGCTGATCAACTAAGAAAACATATTGGATGAGTCTGCAATTTTCAAGTCACAAAACAAGTTAGGCTATTTTGTTTTGTGTGTGTGGGGGGAGGGGGGGTCAATTTTAACCTTCATTACTGTCAAATATAAAACAATGTAACCTAAACGAACCAAATGAGTATAAAAATAAATCTTAAAAAAAAAAGTGTGACTGAAACTGCAACAGTACGGAACTGGCACAACTAGAAGCAGTTACGTTTTGAAATGCTTATTGTTGTAAAAGGTACAGAGTGCTAATACAACAGAAGAAAGTGGTGGGTCTTGCCACACACCTTCTTCAGCCCATACACTTATATACAGTTAGTAACTAAACATTCGTGGGTGTGGCCACATTTTTTTCTTTTTTTGGTAAGGGGGAAAAAAAAAACTAACCACAATTATCAATACATGGCACAGAAGACTTAGTATACCCTAATTCCAAAATAGACTAAAGTTTATGTTTCTAAGGTAATCTTCTCCCTCCATCAAATCTTGTTGAGTCATGACACTATTTGACAAAGCTGGATGTAAAGCAAAAATTAAAAAAAACATGTGTAATGTTACTGATGTTATTACCACTCTATGACTATGGGCCTAATTAATATTTTAATTTTGCATTCCCTACTGCACCATTAGGATGAATCAGGAATTATGGAAAATACAAATGGCAAAAGATGAATGGTTTGAAAATTGACAAGTTACAGATGGAATTTATTATTAAATAGAAAATATGGCACAATCTTAAACAGTAACGGAAAGCCTATAGTCTCTCAGCCTTTAAAAAAAAAAGTGAATTAAAGATATTTATCAACCACACACACACAAAAATTACAAAGCACAGTCAGCCTAACCACGCAACTTAACATTACTCGGAAAAGCATGGCAAAATCCTACAGCAACAAACATGCCTATGGTCTCTCGGCTTCCCTAAGACCGGGTGAGCTTTCACGATAAATCATTAATCATACATATGGTAAATCATGTAAGAAAATTATGTCACAATACCATAGCAACTTACTGTTAATTGGAAAAACATGGCAAAAAACTTAATAATTTCAAAACAACCCTGATCTTGCGGCTTCCCAAAGACAACGACAACAAATGGGTTTGAGAGCATGCCTTTGCGAATGAAACCATTTTTTGCCACCGATCTTAATGGGCTGTAAATAGTAAGCCTCTTACCTTCCTGTGTGTCCATGAGCTCGAGTTCCTTCTCTGGGGTGGGTGGTTCGGTGACGTGGTTCATGACTGGTGGTGCTGTAGGGGGGGGGCTGTTGGGGGTGGGTGGGCCAAGTAGGTGGGCACGGCCTCCTCCTCCTGCCCCTCCTCCTCCTCCTCCAGAACCCTTATTACCTCGCCGGCGCTCACGACTCCCAGCACAGCCGTTCTTGCCGGACACGGGGACTTTGAGGGCGTGCTTGCTGGCTATGCGCCCAATGTCTGCAGGTTAACGCCACCCCCGTCACCAGGGGCAACCAGAACCACATATACACCCAAGCCACAGCCAGCCTCGCGCCCCAGCTCACACAGGCCCCAGTATTATGGTGTACCGGTGCAGCCTCCACAGCCCCAGTACTTGTCAACCCCAGGCCACCAGTCTTCTGAAACAACCAATACTAACCCTGCCAAGCCCTTTGACCGCCTCCTCTCACATCCCTGCCACCCTCTGCACCATCACCGAGTCCCAGAGGCCAGTCAAAATGAGGTAAAACGCCCCAGAACTGCGAAATAAGACCGACTCTGAAAACTGTGGCGTCGGAAAGTGTTGGAACCATGACCAAGGCTCCAAACAAACGGGAAAATGGCGCTCACATGCAACACTCAAATACCCTCTTCGATTTTTTTCTAATTATCGGGTTTAGCTGCAGATTTACTGGAAATGGATACTTAAATACTAATTATAGGTACTTATTAATATACCCTGTGGCTATACAATTGGGGAAAACATTTACTGAAGATATCAAGGGTACTGAAGTAAAAGATCCTTGAATACCGAAGATGAACAAGGCGGTAAATTTAAATACACATGTTTGTGCGTATGTCTTCCATCGCGTCTTAATATACCTTTTTCTTCCGTATCCACCTCTTTCCTTAAGTTTAGCTCCATTTGCCTTGGCACATCATGCACAGTGCCAAGTGAATAGGCTGCTAGTTACTTCCATATTCGTCTTACAATCTATTCTACGTTTGCCATTCATTATTCCCTTGACTTCCATTACAAAGACAACAGAGTATACGCCTTTTACCTTAACCTGGCAACGATTTGTCCTCTTGCAATTTATCTCGCATAGGTCACTGGTAAAATAAAATAATGTTAGGTTCTCTATCCTTTTCACAGCATTTCTTCGTGACTGACACCATTCAGGGTGTTAAATGTATCCTACTGCTACAGCTCAGTATTCAAGATGGAGGGATGGCAGTTTTAGGCCAAATTAGAGTAAGAAAAAGTACAGATTTACTTGCAACGAGAAGTCAAATACACAAAACAATTATATAACATTAAAAACAACTGCACGTTCCACACACATTTATAACCTCCACACATACAGTGACTCATTCACCTCCTGTACTCATGCGTTTCAGCACAAATAACCACAACTAAGGAGGCTGGAGTGATTGATGATGATTGAATATTTATTGCTGTAAAGGCGTACAGAGTGAGACAACATAATTACGATCGATCTCTGTCGTAAGTATTTGGGGGCAATACGAAGAGATAATAAATCTTGGCTATGAGGCGAAAATTGTTATAGGTTTTTATATTTGTTTTAGCAGCAAGGACGTTCGGAGAGGAGAGTATAGAGTCTTCCCTAGTCTAGAGAGAGAGAGAGACGGGGACGTGGTGGCGAGACGGGATTCGATTCTGGGACTGGATGGAAGAGGCTAACAGATAATGACTAAGTCAGAATGGAAAAAAGACGGGAGAGAATTTACGCATTGGACTGACTCAGGCTAATGATGATGATGATGATAATGATGGTGGTGGTGGCGGTGATGGTGGTGGTGATGATTTTTGGTGTAGTGAAAATAAGTCGCTGAGGAAGACGGGTTACTAAGACCAGGAGAATACACTCATGAGGGAAAGGCGGGAAAATCAATAATGTGCACTTGAGTGTGTCGCCATAATTAAGTAGGTGGCGTAGAAGGGTCCGCAGCACCTTTTCCTTAGTGATTTATTCTGGATATTATACATTAACACTCTCTTGTTCGTCATTATATCGTTTTGATATTGATATAGTTTACATTAATAGCATAAGAGTACTGTAGGGTAATAAGCAGAATAAATCGCTATGTGTTACGAAATCTCCAAAGCATCTCTTAACGATTATTTTCGACAATACTCTCTCTCTTCCCACATCTAGTCTTAGATTTTACTAATCTCTCTCTCTCCTCAGTCTTGGATCTTCCTACTCTGACCATCTCTCTCTCCCGTCATAGATATGCCTATTGTCTCTATTTTCACACCGCATCTTCAACCTTTGGATCTTTCTTGTCTGATCACCTCTCTCCACATCTTCAGTCACAGATCATCCTAGTCTCTCTCTCTCTCCCCGATACAAATTATGTCAGTATTAAACAGATCTAAGTAACTTAACACTCGGGACCCCTAAGCCTCACCTTAATATAACCGCCTGTCGTTATTTGCAAGAGTTGGTCGGATCATGAAAGGGTTAACAGTGCTAGAAATAACTCTCCCAGGCTCCCATACTCTCTCATCTAAATAAAAATCATATGGTATTAGTTTAAACAGAATACTCAAGTTGGCCCGAGCATGAGTTAAAATTGCGATAGTTCCCGCCAAAGAACACCCATTTTCTGTGATTTTTTGAAGGTCAACTCGGCGATATTTCTCGATCCTTCATGCATGCGTCATTCAAATTTATAACTCCGTCCAAATTATGGTATAGATTTCTTAAGACTTTCAAATGAGCTTTACGCCATGATTTTCCTTTTTTTTTTCACATATATTACCTTAATTTTTTTACACTGAACACAATACAATACAGTGGCACACAATACACTAAGCAATAATTCAACACTATGGACAGGGCCGGAGAACAATGGGGGAGGTGGTGTAGCCGTGGGCTACTACAAAGGTCTGCCCGGCGTCGTGAAGGTCTCGCCCGGGGAGGCGGCCTTCGTCAGGAGGCAGACTGCTGTGAGGTCGTTTGGGGAGGGCCTTCGTCAGGAGGCCGGGCTGCCGCTGGGTTGTCCTGGGGGCCTTTTTCAGGGCGGCGTGGGAGGGGCACCTGTCACTGAGGGGGACCTGAAGGTCGGGCCTAAGGGCTGGGCCCGAACAGAGAGAGCAGGGGCACCTGTCAGTGCCCGCTCTGGCAAGCAGGATGTTGTGGGCAGGGTGAGGGAGGTCACGCCCCAGGGTCCTGGGGATGTCCTGACTGGTCCGAGGTCTGCGGTCCCTCCTTGGCTGAGCCTCCATCAGGTATCAGGGGGCCTCTCCAGACCTCCTCCAGCTGCTGCTCCTCCAGGGAGGTGTCTCTGGGTAGGAAAGGGGCAAGGAAACCCACTCCACCACGGGTGGAGGTGGGTGAACAAGGGAAGTCCTCTGTAGGGGAAGGCACTGGGGTTGGGGGTGAGGGGCGGCACGTAGCTGTTCCCTCCTCGGTGCGGCTGGTGGCCGTCACCGAGGTCTCGTGCTCCCGGCAGACGGTAGGAGTGCGGGTGGTGGTGGTCACTGGGGTGCCGGTGTGGCTGGTGGTGGTCACTGGGGTGCCGGTGCGGGTGGTGGTGGTCACTGGGGTGCCGGTGCGGGTGGTGGTGGTCACTGGGGTGCCGGTGCGGGTGGTGGCGGTCACTGGGGTGCCAGTGTGGGTGGTGGCGGTCACGGGTGCCTGTGTGGCTGGTGGTGGTCACTGGGGTGCCGGTGTGGCTGGTGGCGGTCACTGGGCTGCCGGTGTGGGTGGTGGCCATCATCAAAGTCCTGCTTCCCAACGGGACAGCAGTCGAGATGCAGCTGGTGGCCATCACCTGGCTGCTGGTGCAGCTGGTGGCCGTCACTGAAACCCTCTTCCCTGGAGGGTGATTAAGAAGACAGCGGCTGGTGGCCGTCACTCGGTCCCACTGAGGGAGGGATGCAGCAAATGAGCGGCTGGTGGCTGTCTCTCCTGGTGCGGCAGCGGCCGTCACCTGGGTACTGTCTGGGGCCAAGAGAGTGGCCCCACCCTGATCCCGGCGAGAGCTGGTCCGGCTGAGGTGTAGTGCGCCAGAACTGCTACCTCCAGGTGGTGTCACACGTGGGCGAGAGGGGCATAGGGCGAGAGGGGCGTAGGGCAAAGGGAGAGGTATGCCCGTTTCTCGCTGAACCCGCGCTCTCTGCGTTAGCCTCTCTGTTGTCTCCTCCTAGGGTGGGTGTCATGCTCGGGTGGGGTGTCTCGACGACGTGCATTTCAGGACCGAATATGGATGCTGCAAGAGATCAAGCAGCATGAAGGGCTGCCATCAGATGCCTAAGGCTGATGCATGCAAGCAAGCTGGAACATCTATCTATTGTATCTATCTATTTTACAGCCCGATGCCTTAATTCCTCCTAAAGCTTCTCAGAACGGCCTATCAAATGAGAAACAGAACAATTAATAACATAAGAAAACAAAAACATCATCTATTGCCAGATGTTTTAATCAAGTAAAGAGGGCCCACAAATGAATCACCTATGCTACCCTTTCCCCTGCCTTTATGCTGCCCTCTTTCCAACTCGCACTTCCCTCTCTCGAATATCTTTCCACCCCATCCCTTCATCTTATCCTCTGCCTCCCCCTTCCTCCCTCCACCTCACTCACATAGTCGCTTTCATTCTCCATCCTCTCCACATGGCCAAGCCATCTATCTATCTATCTATTGCCAGATGCCTCAATCCCGTAAGAGGTGGCCACGAACAAATCGCCTCCATGTCAGTCTGTCCCCCGCCATTTCACTGCCCTGCTCCCAGCTCACACCCCCATCTCTCATATACCTCTCCACTCCATCCCTCCATCTCATCCTTGGTCTCCTCCTTCCTCTCCCCCCCTCCACCTCACTCACATACACTCTCCTCATTAGTCTCTCACTCTCCATCCTCTCCACATGGCCAACCAACCTTAATGTGTTTCTCCTAACGCTTCCTATCACATCCACATCCACACCACAACACTCCTTCACTTCCTCATTTGTCAGTCTGTCTCTCCATGTGACTCCACATGCTCCATCTCAAAGTACAATATATCTCCTAATGTTTTCTAACACATCCACATCAACACCACAACATTCCTCCACTTTCTTATTTGTCTGTCTGTCTCTCCATGTAAATCCTAAGGTCTATGATCCTCCAAACTTCTATGAAGCCTAGAAAACATGAAACGAACTCAAAACCATGAATTTATTAACACTTACTGTAATAACAATAACAACAACAACAATAATAACAGTAACAATAATAATAATAATAATCTATTTATTGCAAGACGCCTTAATCCCGTAAGGGGTAGCCACAAACAAATTGCCACCATGTCACCCTCTCCTCTGCCATTTCACTGTCCTCCCCCCAGTTCACACCCCCCTCTCCCATATACCTCTCCATTCCATCCCCCATCTCATCCTCGGCCTCCCCCTCCCTCTCCAAAGGTTACCCAAAGAAAGTTCACACAGTGCATAAATACTGTACAGTGCTAATATATTTTCCAGTCATAACAAGATAAAAGTTTACCTTAAAAATTACAGTAGTACCAAAATATAATACAGTATTTAGGTGGTGGTGACCATCATCCACTCACTTGATGTAGTGCTGCCTACTTTTTCCTTAGCTTTTATCATGCTTTTTCTGTGCCTGCCCTCCTCTCTTCCTACTTCTTCCATCTTTCCTGTCACTTCTTATTGCTTTTCTTTCCTTTACAGGTGGCTTTACAATGAGTGACAAGCCAAATGGTCTCTTGTAAGCCAGGAAAGCATTTACAATGCTGGGTAGCAACCATATAACCAAACCATATGTGCTCCCTACATGTCAACAAGTGGGTTGGTGGAGGGTTAGTGCCCCTCCCTGTAAAACAAAGAACTCTAAGTCAAATGGCCACCCCTTACGGGATTATGACATCTGGCAATAGATAGATAGATAGATTCCACATAAACATACATAAAAACACTACAGTGAAGAGTACACTGTAGTATAATGATGTACTTAATTTTATTCTTTCTGGTGCTGGAGAGGGAAGCCTTCATGTGGTGGCACCGATATAACTGGGTAGCTCCACTGCCTGGTAATATAAAATCCCTCAACTTATTCCCAGCACCCCAAAAGGAGGATAGTGAACTAGAGGAAGATAAATTTCAAACTGCATGCTACCAGGCTCACATTTCTGATCAACCTGGGTATGCTACTACTACTGCTACTACTATTACTATGGTACTACTACTATTGCAACTATGGTACTACTACTACTAAATGTGTCCACAAATAATATGATAATGCTTTTAAAATTAGTTTGTAATTAGTGACTCTAGTATGAGGAAGGCCTGCAACAATTTTGAAATCATGTTTGTTGTTTTGTGGCTCCAGACTCATCTAAAACAAACATAAACCTAATGGACTGCAGGCTAAGTTGCCCTAATCCTGCAGTCTACCATCCTCCATTTGGGAGATAGGAAAGTAGTTGTGGGACATTTGCAAAACCAGACAGTTGAACCACCCAACTATGTGTCACCACGTGCACCTATCCCTTGCCAGCACCTGGTTACTCATACAGACATACAGTAAACTCTCAACTATCCGTTGTTGCAATATCTGGCCCAGCGCAATATTCGATGATGCTGGCTCAGCTCTATTAAAGCAATATGTGGCACCAAAATGGGGCGCAACCAGCAGTTCTACTTAATATCCGACATCAAGGTGTAGCAACTGGCTCAAAAACGGTGGCCAAAAGGAGCTGTATTGCTTCATTACCTTCTTGTATTTTATGCTTAATTTTCATATTTTACTCATGGGAAAGATTTTAGGAATGAGGGTCGAGATGGATAGTAACGCAATATCAATAAATGTGCAAAACCTTCCACAATCTTTCTCTATCTACTTTGTTGTATGTTTTTTTCCAGATCCATAAATGCCATAAACAGCTTACAGTCCTTCTCAAATACCTTCTCCACTATCTGTCTTACTGCAAATATTTGATCCACACATCCTTTGCCACTCCTAAAACCACCCTGTTCGTCACTCACTAGGATTTTTGATCTCTCTCTTACTTTCTCTATGATAATTCTTCCATATACCTTCCCTATATACACACTCAACAGACTTATGCCATTATAATTCTTCCACTCACTTCACTAACCTTTATTTTTGAACAGAGGTACAATCACTGCCTTTTTCCACTCTACTGGCACAGTTTCACTCATCCATGCCTTCTTACATATCTCCAACAAGCACTTCATTCTGCTCTCCCCACTACACTTATCATCTCTGCATATACCTCATCAACCCCAGCTGCTTTCTCATTTTTCAGCCACTTCACATAGTTCTTCACCTGTGTGAGTTTCACGATTCCTGGCCCTGCATTCCTTCTCCGTACACCCCCAAAATCAATCATGTTGACAGTCACTTTGCTCTCTCTATTCCCATTCATCTGACTTTCAAAATATTCTTTCCATCTGGTCCTTACTTCATCCCCATGTTGATAATCAACCACTTACATCCTTCACACTTTCACATTTCTTTCCACTGTCACTTCTACATTTCCACACCTCTTTCCAGAATAACTTCCTATTTTCAGAGTAATTTGCATTCATTTCTCCTTCTAGATCATCATTTACCTCCTTCTTTTTCCTCTTCACTAGTCTCTTTATGTGCCTCTTGATCACAATATATTCATTTCTTATTTCAACTGAACCCCTGTCATGTATCCACTTGTAGAAATGACAATATGATCTATGGAAAAATACTGGGACTCCCCAAGAAATTAAATCAACTGGGAGTATCCATAATAAAATGAGAAATACATCATATTAGTCACCATTACCATCACCATCTTCATCTAGATCTCCTTCCCCACTCAAGAAAAAAATTGATTAAATGAGATACTAAGCAAAACTTAACAGGTGTCCATCTACCCATTGTGGGTTGGTAGGTAAAATGAGCACTGTACCTCGGGTAATGCCTAGAGGAGGTAACTGGTAACCAGGATGATACTGTGACCTCATATTCCAGGATAGAGGATGAAAAACTAGCCACAGGCTCAATGACCTTAGTTATGGAGATCAGCACTGCAGTCAAGCACCTAATGGCATCTGCCCCCACCTCACCCTTAACCAAAGTATGCCCAAGCGAATGAGCCACACTTCCATTCACTCACCATTTAAGTCCCCAGAATCCTGAAGGAGAAAATTTACTAAGGACTTGATTACAAAAATACATTAAAAAAGTGACATGAGAACTTACAGAACCACAACACTGCCAGTGACCATAGTATGGGCCAACAATGCCTAGTTCTGCTGATACTTCTGTTTGTAAAAATGGCTGGAAAACCAACCACATTTACCAAGTGGTCAAAATCTGGGATGAGACTACTACTCAAATATATCTCCTAAGCATAACTCATCTTCATGGAGGCTATGCCTCTTATTTCCTGCACCCAGCAATGTGGAAGGATCCCGTTCCAACCCTGGCAAGATCCTGTCTGCCACAGGAAGGCAGCTGCTTGGTTGTGGTTGATGGATTTATTTGGCCAGACTGAGGTGGAGCAGCAACAGCATCTGCTCTAATACAGATAACAATGACTGACCTTCCTTCAAAGCTCACTGAATAAGGTATGCAATAAAAATTATTACACTTATCAAGTAAATCAGGCAAACTTATTCTTTAAATAAGTATGTATGGTAGAGTTTCTGGGAAAGGGTTATATCTTGACTATTAAATATTCAATAATATCATGAGACAGCTTTTCCAGACCATCAAAATTCAGGGTTTCCTTACACTCACTCAAATACTGTAATAAGGCATACTGTAATACAGCAAAAAGGAACATATAAAATTGAATTCATTCATTCAACATCTAATCCTGTGCTGCCTCATGAGGAGCATAAGAGCCTGGGGCTAGGCAAGTTGGTCCTGACATTTAAGACGAGGGTGACCAGCCTCACTCATCCCTGAGTGGCACTGTGTGAGCAATAAAACTCAACCACCCCTTGGATATAAACCTGCCCAGGTTCAATCCAATTGGAGAGTCTAAATTACCCACTAATCCACCAGGCACCATAATTTGGTTGGATGGTTACCACCCAGCATAGTAAATGGTTTCCCGGTGTATAGGAAATAATTTGGCTCGTCACTCAGTGTAGAGTCACCCACAGACACAAGGGAGAGGAAAAAATGAAGGAAAGAAAGTCAGATGATGAAGGATTCCCATGTACTTTATCACAGTTGGATTCAAAGAAAATGTTCAGTGTTCTGCTCCAGAATGAATCATTAGTATTCTACTCCAGAGATACTCTTCAGTATTTTACAATACTATCTATTGTACAATAACTCAAATTCACTTTTTATGAGCTGGCTATGTCCATAAATGCAGAGTACTGTATCACTGTACAGCAATATGGACCAAGGGTGCAAGGGTGTGCAGTGGCAGTTTTGCCATTAGAATTTGTAAGGTATACAGTACAATAACAGATAACATTATGAGTAAATAAAAATGATTCAAGTGCACATAGATAATATTGGCTACTTTCACTTAAATTCTAAAACATGCACTAACCATATTTGTTTTACATCTTAATCCTTTAAGGAGGAAGCATTTTCTTCATCTAAATAAAAATAACTGGCTGACACCAGAACAGAATTCTAGTCTCCCAGCCATCCTTTAATGGTTAATGTGACTGACTACTGATACAAGCAAAGCTTAAGGAGGCATTTCTTAAAAATTACTTCATCTGTAGAAGTCGTACTGCTAAATCTATTTATTTTGGCTGCCGTCAGATGACTCAGAGAAACCCCTAGGTCCAAGTGGGTTACAGCTGATCTTAATTATCCCATTCAAAACCCCCATCCCATTTAGGAATTATACTGTGGCCACTGACAGACAGTTTTACTCGGGTGAGGGACACCACTTGGTCAGAAATATCTACAGGTAGAGACAACCTATTTTAGTATCCTATACATGAAGTTGTTAAATGAAAACTTTGATGCCAGTGCCAGCAACGGTTATCATGGGAGATGGGGAGGGTGGCATTTTTATATTCAGCACCAGTATGGTGGCACTTCACAACAACAGCAAAATATAACATTCGGAATGCTGTATCATCACTACTGTAGCTGCCTTTTGTATGAGCATAAACATTCTTATTAACTAATGGAAGACAAAGTGCTACGATATATTGTACCCTGTAGCTATAAAAATCACAATTCAGTAAAAAAACACTGAGTCCACAAAATACCTACTTATACTACAAATGTAATAATTGTGCTCTAGTTTGGGGCTTGCTAATAAGTGGTTTCTCTTTCACAAATATGCTGCCTACATTACAATCCCATTTAACAACCATTAACATCAGCAACCTATTAGTATATCACACTTGGACCTCCAATCTTTTCATCATCAACGTCATCTAAAACACAATAAACATTTGGACTCCTTTAAACACAATAACACAATATTAATGTCACACTTAAATTGCCAATATTCTAAACACATATCCAGCCATCTTTAAAGGAACAGATCTTGATTTTGTCTTGTTTGCTCAATTTATCCTGAAAGGACACATTTCTGCAGATTTTACGTTTTCTTCATCTCCTCCTCTTCCTCTTCTCCATCTCTCACTAAAAAGTCCTGAGTGGTTAGCTTTTCACAGTTCAGCTGCCTAAACTACACTCCCACTCAACAATCAATTAATCCCTTCAGTCTGCCATTATATTTTTCATTTTATTTGACCTTCAGATATATTTAATCAACTTTGGAGAGACTTATCACACTGGAAAGGTTAGATACAGTCTTCATTACCTCCTTCACAGTGAGGAGATGATCATCAAGCCTTTGAAATACGTATTTTGTTGGGGGGTTTTCTTGCTTACCCTGGATGATATAAAGTTCAGGATATACATCTTGTAATAAAATCTTATGGAAAACTATATGATGCCCCCTGAGTATGAAAAGTGCCTCAGAAACTGAAAAATTTTGTCTATCGATAAGAATACAGTATAATAAAAGAAACTCATCGTCACAGTGATGGTTTTGAGCATCATAAAATCATCTGGCAGTAACAACAGTTAAAAAGTATGTCATGAGATTAAAGGAGTTAATGAGTCCCACTAATGCCAACACCAGCCATCAGGATTTGTGGTAATACTGCTGAAGGTCCCAGTCGCTGATCTTGAACTCCGTGGAGGGGTTCAGTATGGCCACGGAGGCAGATGACGGCGATGGAGGCTCCTCCACCAAGCCATTGCCATCGGAAACCTCGGCCAGAACCTCCTCTCGCGTTGCCACACTTTCCACATCCTTGTGTTTCCCTCCAAGGGTTAAGGGGAGGATGGCGGTGGTGGAGTTTTCCGAATCCTCACATTTTCCTCCAAGAGTTATAGGGATGATGGTACTAGTGGAATTTTCTGTATCCTCACATTTTCCTCCGAGGGTGATGGGGAGGACAGTGGTGGAGTTAGTGTCTTCGAGGATGGTGGTGGTTGTTGTTGTGGAGGTCAAGGTTTTGGCGATGGATGGAGCAGATATAATGGGGTTGTGTAGTGGGGATGAATCGGTCTTGACAGTCACCACCACATTCACTCCTGCCTCCCCTCCCAGCTTGTCCAGAGGCAGCATAATCCCAGGGTAATCTGAGAGAATGATGCTCTCTGTTGTGTGGGTGAGGGAGTCAGTGAGGGTGTTGTCTGTGTGTGTGAGTGCATGTTCTGTCGTATCTGATAAAGTGTGCTCTGCTGTGTGTGTCAGTGTGTGTTCAACTGTGTGAGTGAGAGGATGGTCTGACAACTGATCAACACTTTCAAAGATCTTGTTACCACAAATTGTCTTGTGCAAAGTATAATCTGTCAGGTTAAATGACATCTTACAAAGGTGGCAGAAGATGTGTTCAGATCCATCTGCTTCAGATAATTTACTGGTCTCCCTGGTTTCAGACAATTTTCCAGACTCGCCAGCTTCCAATGTTTTCTTCTTGTGGCCCCGAGATTTGAGGTGGGATAAGTATTTTGCCTGAGAGGGGAATGTGATGTGGCAAATGCAACAAGCATGAGGTTCTTGGCATTTGGTGTGGGAGCGCACATGACTGCGGCAGTTTGATGCATATCGGAACTCTTTACCACACACGTGACATATGTAAGGCTTCTCACCAGTGTGAATCCTGGTGTGGCATTGCAGGTCATCTTTCCGAGTAAACTTTTTCTGACACACCTGACATGTAAACTGTTTATCAGTCTGGTGTGTCAGCATGTGCCGCGCTAGACGAGATTTAACAACAAATGATCTATTACATATGTGACATTCATGTTTGCCCCCAGCCAAGTGTGTGCGTTCATGTAATCGCTGGTCTCGCAGCCTTCTGAACACCTTGTGGCAGTAAGCACACTGATGGGGACGTTCACTACTGTGCGTTATCATGTGCTCCTTTAGGGAAAATTTGTTGCAAAGGCGTTTGTTACAAATTGTGCATTGGGCAGGATGAGTGTGGTTCAGGCGATGTTTAGCAAGGTTGGATTTAGTAGTGGCACTGAAGCCGCAAATATCACACTGAAAGTCGCGTTCACCCGTGTGTACCAGCATGTGCTCTACACGGTGACTGTAGGCACCAAACACCTTCCCACACACACGACACTGGTACTTGCGCTTTTCCCGCGGTCCTCCCTTCTTAGCCCTCGAAGCAGCCAGAGCCAAGGCCCGACCAACTATCCCAGCCTGGTTACCCTGCACATCAAGCCCATCCACCACCAGCAGACACTCCTCCTCGTCCACCAAGGTCTCTGCTTGTCCCTCTTCCTTGGTCCCTTTTGAAGTGTGTAGTTCCTCCTCCCTGGTCTCTGTAGGGGTCTGGCGGTCATGATATTTCTGTCTAAGCCTAACAGCAGTGTTGTAGGTCTTGATACACTCCCTGGCAGCCTGAACCAATCTCTCCACCAGGTCTGCCACTGCCTCAAACCTGGCCACACAGGACCCACACACTTGGCCCCCACCCAGGTCCAGCTCCACCAGTGGCCGACGCAGTACCATGGCCAGCACATGCACCAGTGGCCGTCCACACACACGCGTGTACACGCTTACACACCCATCATCACCCCCACATGTTATACATGCACCACGCTGAGGAAAAGGTGGGTGTGAAAAAAAAAAAGGAGGGAGGGGGAATAATAAAATACACTACAGCTTATAACTTAATATCACAATACTACACACACACACACACACACACACAGCATCACCCCCATATATACACACTGTACAGCAATGGCATGAAAAAGAAGAGTCATAAAATAATTAATCATCATCATCATTATCATCCAGACCTCTTTTCCCACACAGCATTCCAACCTGAAAGCTCCACTGCAATGCTATCATTAATGATACTGTAGCTTACGTCGTCCTTATTATAAATCAGGGATGCCTTTAAAAATGTCACAATTTTTCCTGTCCAGCAGGTAGTGTAACTCAGGGAAGTGGCAAACCAGCTTTATACATTGCTACAAGAATTAAACATGCAACTGTTATGTAATTTACTGTAAACATATAATGTCACAAAAGGCAACTTAAAACAAATTCTTACTGTATTTGTGTTCATGAATGGGTAATTTCACCAATTTTAAATTGCAGCAATGGAAGCTATTCAAACTACCATACCTCCATTTTTCCCAAGGTCACGTCTTCTTCATTCTGTTCTTCCGACAGTGTGGGGGCAGGGGGGGGCACCAGGTGGGGTGAGGCAGCCATCTAGACTACCAGGGGGTGTTTGTGTTTGTGGTACTTGGCTATATGCTGCCCACTTTAACTTGGTCTAAAGCTGCCATCTCTCTATCTTAATGCTTAGCTGTAACAAGAGAACAAGAGATTAACACTAGGGAGAATATGACAGAAAATGATGTCTAATCAGACAGGGGCCACAAGAAAAACCTCCATATCAAGGCCTGTATTTTCTTCAACTCTGGAGGCTTTTTAAGAACTCTTCATTATCAGACAATTTTCATTAGCCACACTAATAATCTGTCATATTTATGCAATCCTTATCAATATAAAAAAAGCTGCAAGAACATATCAGAGAATAATCAGCTGTTATGTTAAATGAGATGTTTTGGGCATGTGGAGATGATGGAGGATGACAACTGGATGCGGAAAATGACAAGTGTTAACGTTGAGAGTAGGGCCGCAAGATCAGACCGAAAAAGACCTGGGATGAGGTAAAAAAGTGTGACCTCAGGGATAACGGACTGAACAGAGAGGCTGCTGGAGATCGAGAGGCGTGGGAAGCCACCATTAGGTGACCAAGGACAACACATACAAGCATGTAGGAGCCTTTATAAATGATACAAAACTATACAAATGTGCAATATGTATCACTAAGGAAGATGCCCCAAACAACCTCAAAAGCAGCAATGAATATGACTCCAGTACACTTCTCATCACTACCTACCTCAAGCGTGAATAAGCTTACAATCAACTCTCAAACATAACTATGATTTGTTTCTTACAGAAGACTATGAAAGGACAGCACATTATTCCTACATTTTCTTTTTTTAAGCATATATATTAGTTAGCTGTGAGGAAAATTACAACAGGTTATACAGCACTTTATTTTCTGTAGAATGAGCAAGGAATGGAGGGAGTAGACTATTCCCACAATTGTAGTTCTTCCTGCAAATGCACTGTGTATGGGACAGGGGTTTGCTTTAATTATCCAGCACTCTACTACAGTAACCTTGTAAGATTCCAAAACATCCTCCAATTCTTAACCTCTCCCGCACTGTGCAAGTGAAAGAATACTCACAAAGAAAGAGAAACTGGGAAAAAAATACAGAACAATTATAATATGGAGTAAGTTTTTTTTTTTTTTTTTACTGGGCAATTTTTTCCCTCCTCTTCACCTTGTCAAAGGAAGAAATAATTACTGCCTGAAAAACATGAACTGGAATCAAAACTAAGAAATCGGCACTGATCTGCCATTTAGTGGGTTTCTATCACTGAGCACTATGGTATGGAGGGGCTATATCCGCAGCAAGCGTGTAACTTGGGCCACCACATTGAAACACCTGCACTCGTCGCCTCCACAATGGTTATGCAATTGGAACAGTTCTTAGCTTGTTGTTTCTGTTTTGCTGTTGCTTACATAGGCCAAACAGTGGGCCATGCCACTATATTTTAGCTGCAAAGTGGACCATGGCACTATATTTCAGCTGCAAAGTGGACCAT
>JAGKTI010012386.1:0-24719 GCA_018397915.1 Birgus latro
AACCACAAGAATGTTTTCTTTTTTTAAGATGGCGTCAACACTTTCCGTGCCTACTGTATATGTACAGTATATTTATACAGTAAACCCTTAATATACAGAACCTTCTTGTGATGAATTTCGGTTTTAACAACCACCTTCAGCTGGCCGAACGTTATGTTCATTTAACAAATTTTTGTTCAATAAAAGAATGGACACATAGGCAACACTGACCGGTATGGTGTCCCTACACGCACACACATACACATACATGCTCCTTCGCATCCCGCAGAACACAGCATCAGTCTCTGGGTGACTAGCAATGCAAGAGGATCCATAAATTGAGTATTTACTAGGAAAAAGAGCCATTTTAGACCTAGCTGCATGGTACTGTGTACAACTGTATGGCCAAACGACACTATATTTAACAATCTTTGTTCAGTAAAAGCCGACACTTGGGAAATTACCAAACAGAATGGTGTTTGGGTTTAACAAACTACAGTTGGCCCGTCATATTTGTGAGGGTTAGGGGACACAGACCCCTGCAAATGTGAATTTTCCGTGAATGTTGGGTGCACCCCCCCCATGCCTCTACTGCCACAAATCACCCCCTGTGAGCAAGTATGCACATACTGTACCTAATAAACCATATTGGACCTGAAAGCAGCATATCACAAATAGTAGCAGACCAACTGTATAAGAATGTTTAGTAACAAACAAGTCTTGACTGGGTATGGCTGTACTGTAATAAAGGTAAATATGTACCTGGTGACTTACACAGACTCCTGCGACTGAATGTGTCTCACGCACATCCACGTGAGTGTAGGCAAGTCATCAGCTACATACTTCCCCCAACTTCTTACAACTATACCCATTAAATTCAGAGTTAGCTCACCACTGTCCCTGAAGTTTTGGCGAACGAACTCTGATGACTTATGATGATGAAAACAACACTGATGATGTTGAAGATGATTAGCCATGAAGTTACCGATGTTAGATGACTGGATGAGATGATGTGGAGTGTAACTGCGCATGAGGAGTCTGTATGTGCTTAGACTCCACCTCATCTCCATTGCTAGCGTCATCACCGAGTGCTGGTGGATCATCAATACCATCCTCAGTGGAAGGTGGAGATGATGCATCGTCAGAGTCAGAGTGAACAGAGTCAGAACGGGTTGAGGTTCAGGCACAGGTGCAGGCTGCTCTGCCTCAGGTGTGGTTGAGGATGATGAGTGTGAGACAGCAGCAGCAGCAGCAAGTTGCAGTTTCTTTGAGAAGAACATTGTAATAGGCAACTGAGACCACTTCCACTTCATGTCATCAAATAGTGTTTTGTAGGGATTTTGCTCTGATCTATGACACTCATCACCTTCAATGCCCTCACCATTGATGGGTCCATATCACAGAAGTGTTGCTTCAATTGTTTGATCGCCCTCATCGCCTCCCCTAGCCTTTCAAGGGTGAGCCCTTGATGCTGCGGGGTGTCCTCAGGATTCTCCTCTGCATCCTCCTCCTTGCTTGCTGACCGCACAAGCTCCCCCAATTCTTCGTCGGTGAGGGCCACATCATGTTCTTCCACCATCTCCCTCATCTCACCCTCCTCCATATCCTCAAACCCTTCACCACCTACAAGCCATGCCAACTCCACTGTTTTCCTAATGGCCTGGTTCACCTGCTTCTGAGGAGCAAATCCCTCAAAATCTTGGACACACTCTGGCCACAAAGCCCTCCAACAGCCATTAACTGTGTCAGAGCACACATCTTTCAGGCTCTCCTGCATTACCGAGAGGCAGTCAGCAGTGGTGAACCCCTTCCAATAGTCCATGATGCTCATGTCAGGATTTGCATCCAAAGATGCATAGTGCCTCTTCATTGACCTCCGGGTGTACTATGCCTTGAGGGCAGCTAGTACACCCTGGTCAAGAGGCTGTATCAGGGAGGTTGAGGTGGGCGGTAAAAACACAACCTCCACATCCTCACACATGCCCTCAAGCAAATGTGGGTGGCCCGGAGCGTTGTCCAGGAGCAGGAGGAATTTGTCAGGGAGGCCCTTCTCATGAAGGTAGGACTGCACCTCAATAAGGAGAGAGTGGTCCACTGGAACCAGTCCAGAAAGATGCTGCTGGTGGTCCACACTTTCTTATTGTGCATGCATAACACTGGCAGGAGGTTTTTGTTGCGTCGCTTCAGTGGTTTGGGATTCGCTGACATAAATAAATCCTGGCTTGATCATGTGTCCAGGAGCATTTGCACACATCAGTAAGGTGCACTGGTCTTTAGCTGCCTTGAACCCGGGAGCCCTTTTCTTCTCCTTCGAGACGAAGGTCCTAGCAGGCATTTTCTTCCAATAAAGACCTGTCTCATCAACATTCCGTACCTGCTCAGGCCTATATCTTTTCTCCTCAATTATTTTCTTAAGTGCTTCAGGGAATGCTGCTGCTGCCACATGATCGCCCAGTGCAGATTCCCCTGTCACCTTCAGAGTGTGAAGGGAGAACTGCCTCATGAATTTATTGAACCAGCTTTTGCTGGCTGTGAATTCAGGATGGGTTGTTACGGCTGGTCCAGGGTCTGCACTGGTGCTTGGGTTGTTGGGGTCGGGAGGTGAACTGGTCATTGTGTTTGTTATGCTCTGTGATTTATTGCACGACCTCTCGCTCCATAAGACACAGACTTTATTTCAAGACCAGACTAGAACATATACCAAAGGAACAGGGCAAAAACACAGGCAAACCAGTATTACACATACATTAACCAGATCAACTGACACAATACAATACAGAATATTACATGTGGCACTTGCAGAATCCCTTATGGCACAACTAAGGCAACACACAATATAGCAGTATAGCACACTGGGAATTATAAGTCTGGTGCTCACTGGGAGTCCCAACTAGGGCAATATTAGCCCGGCAGTTCTAGGCCTTAGGTATAGTCCACCTGTATCACTGGGGAAACACTGAACCTTCACATTAACATGAGTTCATTGGGAGTCACAGGAGCCGGGAGTCATTAGTTTCACTATCTGGGGCACTAGGGCAGTTGTTACAGCACAGAGGGAACGGACATTAGTAATCACAGGGAAGGGAGAGTTACACAGGGAATGTTCCACTGGGGGGTAGCTCACAACACGGGGGTTTTAGCACTCACAGTGGTGGTGGGGACTTAAATGCGTAATAGTGTCATTCACAGTTTTGAGGTTGAGTCCAGAAGGCTCAGATGGCAGCCCGGTGCACGTGGGAGGCCGTCCGGGCAGTGAGGGGCTGCCTCATGACGTGTGCGACAAAGTGGTGTGGTCGGAGGTTCACCTTTGGCCCTCCAGGAGGTGGCCTTGGGAGCGGCATGGCCCTCGGGACTGAAGCCGAACAGGGCCAAGAGGCGGGCGGCCCTACATTGGTCTCGGGACATTGTAGAGTGTGGTGGGTGCCCTTGGACACAGAGGGGCCCAGGGGTGGTGGTGTGCCCCTCGGTGGCTGGGGGCTGCGGTCTCGTCGTGGAGATTAAAAGGGATTAAAGAATCCCCGAGCTAGACCTTACAATGAGATCATATAGCCCCACTAGGTAACAGGAGGGCGCTACCCCTCCCGGCACGGCAGTCCCGGGCGCGGCTCGAACTCGCGACCCCCCCGGTCCCGAGCTTGATGCTCTACCTCTGAGCCACCGTGCCCCCCTCTCGTCGTGGAGAGGGGGCTGTCAGGAGTCACCTGCGGCTGTGGCGCCCCTGCGAGTCCGTCAGCATCTGTGCCTGGGAAGGGGATGCCTGGATCGACAGGACATCCACGACAGGTCCGCTCCACACACTCTGCCATGACGTACCTGTTGGGGAGAAATCTCCAC
Source organism: Birgus latro (assembly GCA_018397915.1). Taxonomy (NCBI): domain Eukaryota; kingdom Metazoa; phylum Arthropoda; class Malacostraca; order Decapoda; family Coenobitidae; genus Birgus; species Birgus latro. Next base: position 3,814 of record JAGKTI010012386.1, read on the forward strand.
CCCAGATGGTGTGAGGGGAGGCAGAAGGGCATCTCACTCGGCTACAGGAGGGTTGCACCGAGCCAGAGACTTGCTCCTCTACAGGAGCCTTCGGCCTAGTGGAGGAGGGAGAACCAGCGGTCACTCCCTCTGCTTGGCAGACCTGATGGGCGCTGCCGCAACTCCATGTTGGAGATGCAGGAGGAGATCTGGCGGACGCTCCTCTGGCCTGGCAAGTCCGGCAGATGTTGCTTAGGCTCCCAGACTGAGGAGTTGAGGAAGGAGATCCGGCAGACGCTCCTCCCGCCCGGCAAGTCCAGCGGACGTTACCGGGGCACCATTCATTCCTGGGGCGGCAGGAGGGAGAGATCCGGTGGACACTCTCAACTGGGCAGGTCCAGTGGACGCTACCATGCTCCTGCTGCCGGGGGAGTGTTGCAGCTGCAGAGTACCCAGCGGGTGCCTCCGCTATGGCAGGTCAGATGCTACCAAGGCTCTGCTCCCCTTCCTGGGATGGGCAGGAGAGACTCAGTGGATGCTCTCATGTTGGCTAGTCCAGCAGATGTAACTGTGCCTTTGCTCCCGAAGGCGGGTGGCAGAAGAGGGAGAATCGGTGGTCGCTCCCCCTACAGCAAATCCGGCAGATGTTGCTGTGCCGCTGCTCCCCTGGGATGACGTAGGGCTGAGAAGACCGGCGGTCATTCTCCCTTTACTAGCAGTTCCCGAAGGATCTGCTGAGGGCCTACGTGGGACTGCTTCAGTGCAAGTCCCACCCTGAGTCTGGTGATGGCTGCTGCAGCTAGAGAGTAATGTCCCCGGACTGCTAACTTGGTGTCGGTCCGGTTGCGGGGGAGGAGGGGCATTTGGGAGAAGGTGAGGTGGGCCGGTGTGGCCCGGAAGGTAGAGTCTCCTGTCCGGTGTCCCCTTGTAGGATGGTGGTAGCCTCCCCGTCATCTCCTTGTTGGGTGGGGGTGTCAGTATCCCATCCGCTCGCCTCTCGAGTGGGTATTTCACCACCGTTGCAGTGGAAAAAGTCACGATCCCGTGACTGGAGGTTGTAGGTGACCGAGGTGTGCTCTGGTAGGTTGGGGTGAGGTGGCGAAGGAGGGCGGTCCAGTGGCGGGTGGGGGTTTGGTTCGTGGTGTGGGTGGAAGACAGTTTCCAGGGTGGAGGTATGAGTTGTCTTCTGTAGGAGGCGCAGCAGTTGTGATGTGCCCTGCAGGCAATGTTTGTTTCCCTGGGGTGGGGTCCACAGCAGGTGTGTCATTTTTGTTTCAGGCAGCATGGAGTATGGGGACCGGCTCACTCTGAGCTGAGAGGTAGAGGCGGGTAAGGTGACCTGGGTGTTATGAGGTCGTGGGGGATACGTCTTAATCGCCTTGGTGGGCTTGGTGACTGGAGTTGCCTGGTGGGTTTTGAAGGTTAGGGGCGAGATGTTTGGGGTGGGGGAGCCGGAGGTGGATTGTCTGCGTTGAGGGTGTCGTGGCCAACTCTGGTTATGGTGGTGGTGAGGATTAGTGCTGGTGGTGAGGAGCTTGGGCCATGTGGTGAGACAGTTGGGTGGGGGTGGGGGGTTCTTGGTTTGGGCAGTGGGGCTATTGTGCTGGGTGGTGGTGGTGTGGTGGTGATCAAGGATGGGGAACTGGTGTGAGGTGTGGTGTAGGATTTTGGTGGGAGAGGGGAGTGTGTGGGTGTATTGGTGGCAGTGGTCAGGCCAGGTGTTGGTGGTGTGGAGGGATGGTCATGGGGTGAGGTGGCCGGGGGTAGGTGCGGGGTTTTCTGGTTGGGTGGTGGGGCTTTCATGTCTGGTGGTGGCGGTGTGGCAGCGAGTGCTGGGGTGAGAGGTGAGGTCACCGGGGATGAGTGGGGTGTGTGTAGTGCAGTTGTGGAGTTGGTGGAGGGTAAGGTGGGAGGCGTAATTGTGGAAGGGGGAGTGAGGGAGGGTGTGAAGTGTGATGGTGTGAGATAGTGAATGTGGCGTGGTTGAGAGGTGGCAGGTGGGGGGCGAAAGGGACGTACATGTCGATTGTGATGTTTGCTGGGAGTGTTGTGATACTGGATGGCGGAGACTGTGTGATGGCCTTGGGTAGCCGGTCGCTGTCGGGCAGCAATGAGTTGTTCCCACATGTCATGAATGGGGCACCAGTGATTACATGCTGAAAATTCCCACAGATCTATGGAAATATGGTTGGTAGTTTCTTTACAAACGGGGTGCTTTTTGGTGGGGCGCGCCCTGGTCCTACTGCATCTGAGGGGCATCCGTGGTTTTGGGGGTTGTGTCGGATTCGTCAGGATTTCACTCACTGTGCCGATGTGTTGTGAGGTGGTGCGAAGCACGAGAAGACACCTGACAAGGTGGACATCCCTGTCAAGGTCTCCTGTTGGGTCAAAGAGTGTTCTTTTATGGTACTGGGGAGGGTCCTTAACAGGGTACTGAAGATGAGTTGGTCCGGGTAGCAGTGTCAGCTCCCGGGTATGTGGCAGTGACAAGTCATCTGGCCTGGAAGAGGGTGTCATCCAGGTTTCCGTCGTATGTGAGGGCGTCGAGTTGTGACAATGCGACGACCTTTCCTAGTGATGGGGCGGCGGCTTCAGTTACTGTGTGCCTGAATTGGGCCCACGTTAGTTCAGGGACTATTTTTGCAGTGATGTGAGAGACTAATTTGCCCAGGTGTGGTAGGGGTCACTGCTATTTTCTCTTTGTCGTGTACAAAGCACATGTCCAGTAAGGGTTCGATCATACACATGTATGTGTCAATATCGTATTGGTCGAGGTTGAATCTAGGTAGGGGTACATGGGTTTTGGCAGCCATTTTGATACTTTCCCTGATTGTTCAGTGGTGTTCTATTTAAAGCCGGATTGAGAACCACCGCTTGCCACCAGTGTTATGCTCTGTGTTTTACTGCGCGACCTCTCGCTCCGTAAGACACAGACGCAAGCCTTGGGTACTTTATTTCAAGACCGGGCTAGAACATATACCAATGGAACAGGGCAAAGACACAGGCAAACCAGTATTACACATATATTAACCAGATCGACTGACACAATACAGTATAGAATATTAAATGTGGCACTTGCAGAATCCCTTATGGCACAACTAAGGCAACACACAATATAGCAATATAGCACACTGGGAATTATAAGTCTGGTGCTCACTGTTAGTCCTGACTAGGGCAGCATGCACTGTTCAGTATTAGCCCAGCAGTTCTAGGTCTTAGGTATAGTCCACCTGCATCAATGGGGGAGCACTGGACCTTCACATTAAGAGGAGTTCACTGAGAGTCACAGGAGCCGGGAGTCACTAGATTCACTATCTGGGGCACTAGGGCAGTTGTTACAGCACATAGGGAATGGACAGTAGCTATCACAGGGGAGGGAGAGTTACACAGGGAATGTTCCACTGGGGGGGGGGCTCACAACACAGGGGTTTTAGCACTCATAGTGGTGGTGGGGACTCTATAAAGGGTAACAGTGTCACAGTTTTGGAGTTGAGTCTGGAAGGTTCAGGTGGCGGCCCGGTGTAGGTGGGAGGCCGTCTGGGCAGTGAGGGGCTGCCTCATGATGTGGGTGGCGAAGAGGCGTGGTCAGAGTTTCACCTTTGGCCCTCCGGGAGGTGGCCTCGGGAGTGACAGGGCCCTCGAGACTGGGGCCGAACAGGGCCAAGAGGCAGGCGGCCCTACGTCGGTCTCAGGACATCGTCTGAGTGTGGTGGATGCCCTTGGACCTAGAGGGGCCTGGGAGTGGCGGCATGCCCCTCAGTGGCTGGGGGCTGCAGTCTCGTCGGGGAGACGGGGCTGTCAGGAGTTGCCTGCAGCTGCGGTGCCCCTGCGAGTCCGTCAGTGTCTGCGTCTGGGGAGGGGACGGCTGGATCAACAGGACACCCACAAGAGGTCCGCTCCACACACTCTGCCACAACGTACCTGTAGGGGAGAAATTTCTACCCCAGGTTGTGTGAGGGGAGGCAGAAGGGCATCTCACTCGGCTACAGGAGGGTTGGGCCGAGCCAGAGACTTGCTCCTCTACAGAAGCCTCCAGCCTAGTGGAGGAGGGAGAACTGGCAATCGCTCCCTCTGCCGGAGACGCAGGAGGAGATCCGGCGAATGCTCCTCTGGCCTGGCAAGTCCGGCGGACATTGCCTAGGCTCCCGGACTAAGGGGTTGAGGAAGGAGATCCGGCAGATGCTCCTCCCGCCCGGCAAGTCCGACGGACGTTACCGGGGCACCACTCGTCCTGGGGGCAGCAGGAGGGAAAGATCCGGTGGATGCTCTCAACTGGGCAGGTCCAGCGGATGCTACCATGCTCCTGCTGCCGGGGGATAGTTGCAGCTGCGGAGTACCCGGTGGGTGCCTCCGCTATGGAAGGTCTGGCGGATGCTACCAAGGCTCTGCTCCCTTTCCTGGGAGGGGCAGGAGAGATCCAGTGGACGCTCTCACGTCAGCTAGTCCGGTGGACGTAACTGTGCCTTTGCTCCCAAAGACGGGTGGCAGAAGAGGGAGAACCGGCGGTCACTCCCCCTACAGCAAATCCGGCGGATGTTGCTGTGCCGCTGCTCCCCTGGGGTGACGTAGGGCTGAGAAGACCAGCGGTCGTTCTCCCTTTACTAGCAGTTCCTGAAGGATCTGCTGAGAGCCTATGTGGGACTGTTCAGTGCAATTCCCACCCCGAGTCTGGCGATGGCTGCTGTGGATGGAGAGTAATGTCCCCAGACTGCTAACTTGGTGTTGGTCCAGCTGTGAGGAGGAGGGGCATGTGGGAGAAGGTGAAGTGGGCCGGCGCGGCCCGGAAAGTAGAGTCACCTGTCTGGTGTCCCCTTGTAGGGTGGTGGTAGCCTCCCCGTCATCTCCTTGTTGGGTGGGGGTGTCGTCGTTGTATCATTATCCCATCTGCTCGCCTCTCGGGTGAGTATTTCAATGTTGTACAATGCCTTCCCCTTTGACCGAATCGCACTGCTGTCTATTGGATTTCCTTTCTTACTCTGGTCACTGATCTACACAAACAATGCATGCTCCATCTTGGACATTGCAATGTCTCTCACCTGCGACACTTTCTTGGCTGAGGGTGGCGCAGTGGATGCCAATGCTGCCCTGATTTTTTCCTAATTTTTCTTTATGAACCTCATTGTGCTCTCGTTCAAGTTAAACAATTTCACAACTGCAGCATGGCTCATACCCTCCCTACACTTCTCCAGCAATATCACCTCCAGGCTCATCACTTTCTTTGCCCATTTAGGGGAGGGCTTACCACTAAGGGATGCGGGACGCCTGGGGCCCATGCTTGCGCAACAACACAGACACAAGTGGGACAAAGTTATCACAAGTAAATTGCACAATTTGGCACTAATTCACTCACCAAATAGCACAGTAATGCACTTGCCTTTGAACATGTGAGAGCATAATTACTGGGGACAATACCAAAATCACGGGAGGTTTGGCGTGGAAGTGTAGAGGCATCGAAATGAACGCAACAGTAGCAGAACACAGACTGAGGGGAAGACAAAGGAGCGTGGAAGCGTGGTGGTTTGGTGCTGGCCTGTTTTGGTGTGAAATCACCTGTGAGCATTAGCACTGCTACACTTTGCAGCCGCGAACAAAATCTTGGCTCCACAGAGGGGCAATCCGCGAATCTTCGAATCCCGCGAAAGTTGATTCCGTGAATGTGGAGGGCCAACTGTATTGTCTTTAACCTGTACCGTGCTGGGCTGATTTAGGATATTTTTTTTTCTGGCTAAATTGGATTAATGTATCAATATATGATTCCTGGCACTAAAAAAAGTAATCTCTAAACCCAGGTTGGTGCCACCCTACTTGTGAAATCTTTGAGGTTATTGAGAGAGCAGAGTGTCTGTGAGCTTGTAAACCAATTTTGGATATTTTTTTTTTTCTGGCTAAATGGGTTTAATATATCAATATAAGATCCCTGGCACTAATAAAAGTAATCACCAAATGCAGAAAGTTGGTTGAATCGAGTCAGGTTGGTGTCACTCTGTGAAATCGAGGTTACTGAGAGCAGAATGTCTGTGAGCTTGTAAACCGATTTTGGATTGTTTTTTGTGGGTAAATGGGCTTACTACATCAATATAATAGCCATGCCACTGATAAAAGTGTTATGCGATGGGTTTAAGGCTCAACTGCTTGTTCCTTAAACACGGCGCCTAGAGCGGGGTCTTCTTTCTAGACCGGGTTAGGTATTACAGCAACTCAAGGAATAGGGCATAAAAACTCTGGGCAACCAACCTCACACTTATAGTACCTTGCTTTGATACAACTGAATACAATACAGGACAATATTATACGCAATACACTATAAAGTAGTTAGGCACTATAGACAGGATCGGAGGACTCTGGGATGGGCGGTGTAGCCTTGGGCTGCTACAGGTGCCGGCCCGATGTCGTGGAGGTCCCGTCAGGTGAGGCGGCCTTCATCAGGGGGCACAGGACTACTGCTGGGGGCAATGTAGCCTTGGGCTGCTGCAGGTGCCGGCCTGGTGTCATGGAGGTCCCGTCAGGTGAGGCGGCCTTCATCAGGGGGCACAGGACTACTGCTGGGGGCTGGGTCATCTGGGATTGGCTGCGGGGCGGTGTGGTGAGGTGCCTGTCACTGAGGGGGGCCTGAAGATCGGGCCTCTGGGCTGGGTCCGAACAGGGAAAGCAGGCACACTTGCTTGTGCCGGCTCTGTCGAGCAGGATGTCATCTGGCGGAGACGGGGAGGTCATGCCCGGGTGTCCTGGGGATACCCTGATGGGTCCGAGGGTTGCGGTCTACCACTTTCATGGCCTTTGTCTGGTGGGGTCTGCAGCGTCCTTCTTGTGAAGAGTCCATCAGGAGTTGATGTCGCCAGGGAGTTGATGTCGCCATGGAGCTGGCTGTAGGGCTTGTACCCTAGGGATTACTACGGAGCCTTGGCAGACCTTCTTCAGGTGCTGCTTCTCCAGGGAATGGCCTCTGGGGTGAGGGATCCCGCTCTGCCACAGGTGGTGGTGGGCGAGCAAGGGAAATCCTCGAAAGGGGAAGGTACAGGAGTAGGGGGTGAGGGGCGGCACGTAGCTGTTCCCTCCTCAGCAGGGCTGGTGGCCATCACCAAGTTCCCTAGAGCAATGGGCGCGGAGTGGCTGGTGGCTGTCACCTGAGATCCCGTGCTCCTGACGGACTGCAGGCAGAGAGCAGCTGGCGGCTGTCACGTACCCGCCGGTGCGGCTAGTGGCCATCACCGAGGTGTCATGCCCCGAGAGGACTGCACCCCTAGTGCAGCTGGTGGCCATCACTGGGCTGCCGGTGATGCTAGGGGCCATCACCGAGGTCCTCCTTCCCTGCAGGACGGCAGTCGAGGCGCGGCTGGTGGCTGTCACAAGAGTCCCATTCCCCATGGGGACCACAATAGTAGTGCGGCTAGTGGCCGTCACCCTTCTGCCAGTGCGGCTGGTGGCCGTCACCGAGTTTATGTCCCCTCTTGAGGAGGCAGTAGAAGTGCGGCTAGTGGCCATCACCTGCTTGCTGGTGCAGCTGGTGGCCGTCACCTGCCTGCTGGTGCAGCTGGTGGCCATCACCAAATTTATGGTCCCTGGAGGGCCAATTAATAGAGAGCAGCTGGTGGCAGTCTCTCCCTGTGTATGGCTTATGGCCGTCACATGGTCCAGCTGAGGGAGGGGAGCAGCTGTGGAGCGACTGGTGGCTGTCTCACTCCTGGTGCGGCTGGTGGCCGTCACCTGGATGCTGCCTGGGGCTTAAGAATTAGCCCCACCCTGAACCTGAAGAGCACTGGCCCGGCTGGAGTGTAGTGTGCAGATACTGCACATTCCGGGTGGTGTTGGTTGCGGGCGGGAGGGGCGTAGGGTAGCGGGGGAGATACTCCCTTGTAACCTGACCCTGCGCGCTCCTCGTCAGCCTCCCTGTTGTCTTCTCCTGGGGTGGGGGTCGCACCCCTGTAGTTCCTTCATGGGTGGGGTGTTGTCCAGGTACGTATTTCAAAAAGTAATCACCAGAGCCAGAAAGTAGGTTGAATCAAAGCAGGTTGCTGTCACTCGACCTCTCAAATCTTCAAGGTCACTGAGAGAGCAGAATGGCTGTGAGCCTGTGAAAACTCACTCCCACCCTCCTAAATCAGTGTTGTAAGTATAGTGGAGAAATGTCTGAATTTAGTGATACGTTATTACCTTCCATTTTACTTCAGTTGCTTGCAGTGACTTCTCAATGCTGCAGGACATAGATGTACATCACCCACATTTTTGAAGGGGACATACATCTACATTGGTAGCATGGTACGGATTATGTTCATCTGTCATGCCACCTACCGGCCACTTGGTGAAGCTTGCCCTCATTCAAACGTTTGCCCTCATTCAAACTGTTGTGCGCTGTGTTTATGGCGCGACCTCTCGCTCCGTAAGTACACAGGCTCAACTCAAGTTTACTGCCGTGTCATAGGGTGCAACTCCTCGCACCAAAAGTCACAGGCACAAGCTTTGGGGTCCTTTACTACCTGACTGGGTTAGAACAATTTCCAAAGGAAATTAAACACAGGCAAACCAGTACAGCACATATACTGACCAGATTTATGCAAACAATACACTTGCTGAGTTTAGTTATAACAATCTAAGTTACAAAATATAATAGAAGAGTGGCACATTGGGGACGATGAGTCTGTGGCACACTACGTGTCTGTCTTAGCGCTACACAATAAGTTCTTGCCCCACACCTGTCTTTCAGAGATTTCTCCCTCGTATCACTGAGGCGTAAACAGAATCTGGGGTAGGCTTTTGGGTCTACAGTAAGTCACTGGGGATATCACTGTTGGGTTCACTCGCACTGGGTAACACACAAGAGCACTGGGGAGAACTCCAGAGCACTGGGGAGGGCGAGGGAACATTAGGGGGGAGTGAGGAGGGGATCGTTCACTGGGGGAAGAAGGTACACTCAGAGGACACTAAGGGAGAAGTCGAGGAGTCCCACACAGGAAAAGGAGTGATTGCCATGGAGTGAGGGTGAGAGAGCATTCTCACGCCCTCTGGAGGCTCAGGTGTCGGCCCAGAGTGGAAGGGAGGCCAGGAGGAGGTGGGGGCGTCTCCTCATGTCGGGAGGTAGCCTCTGGAGTACTGGGGCCCTCGGGACTAGGGCCAAAAAGGGCCAGGAGGCGGGTGTCCCGGCGTACTGCCTGGGCAGTAGTCGGGGAGCGGGGGACGTCAGGCTCCTCAGGAAAGCCCGGGGAGGAGGGGGTGCCCGTCATGGGCGGATGGAAGAGGCCTCGGGAGGGAGAGGACGTCAGGAGTCGCCTGCGGCCTGGATGCCCTGGGGAATCTGTTAGCGTCGACCGTCACGAGAGGGGCAGCTGGACCGACCGGACCCCGGTGTATTGCCCATCACGTGTTATACCTGTTGTGAAGAGAGAGAGGTGTCTCACTCGGCCACAGAAGGGTCAGGCCGAGCAAGAGACTCTCTCTCCTTCGGGAGGTTCCGGCTTCGTGGAGGAGGGGGAGCCAGAGCTCACACCCTCAGCTTGGCAGGCCCGGCAGGCGCTGCCGTAACTCGACGCTGGGAGAGGAGATCTCACGGATGCTCCTTGAGCCTGGCAAGCCCGGCAGGTGTTACCAAGGTACTCTGATGGAGGGGAGTAAGGGGAAGTTCCGGCAGATGTTCCCTTTACCTGACAAACCTGGCGGGTGTTGTCCAGGCGTCCCTTACTCCGAGGGCAGCAGGAGAGAGATACCCGGTGGGTGCTCTCAGTGGGGCATGCCCGGCGGGTGCTGCCAAGGCACCCTGACGGAGGGGAAGAAGGGGAAGTTTCGGCGGATGTTCCCTTTACCTGACAAACCCAGCGGGCTTTGTCCAGGCGTCCCTTACTCCGAGGGCGGCAGGAGAGAGATACCTGGCGGGTGTTCTCAGTGGGGCATGCCCGGCGGGCGCTACCTCGCTCCTGCTTGGGGGCTGGCACAGCCGCAATGTACCCGGCGGGTGACACCGCAGTGGTATGCCCGGTGGGCGCTACCTTAGCACTGCTATGAATCCCAGAGCTGGTAGGAGGGATCTGGTGGACACCTTCACACAGGTCTACCCGGCGGGCGCGACCGTGTTTCTGCTCCTAAAGGAGATTAGCAGTCGAGGAAGAACTGGTGGTCACTTCCTCACCAGCAATTCTGGCAGAAGTTGCTGTGCCACTGTGGGAATGCTAAGGTGCAAGTCCCAACCCAAGTCTGATGAGGTCTGGCCCGGGTGGAGAGTAATGCACCCGGACTGCTACCTCGGGTCTGGTCCGGTTGCAGGGAAGAGGGGCTTACGGGGGAGAGTGGGGTAAGCCTTTGTGGCCCAGAAGGCCCTGTTACCTGCAAGGTGAGCATTTTCTCCCCTTTTTGTTGCTTGTAGGCATTGTTGTCGGTGTGCATTTTACCACCGTTGCAGGGGTGGAAGTCACGACCCCATGGCTGGAGGTAATAGGTGTCGCATCTGGACATACATTAGACGGGGTTGAGGTGGCAGATGAGCCGGGTCCAACGTAGGGTGAGGTTGTGTGGTGGTTGACAGGGGTTGTGGACGATTTCCAGGGTTGACGGCTGGTCGGAGGTTTGGAGAAGGGTGAGGAAGTGGTTGGTGCCTCTGATGCGGACTTTTCGTCCTCCTTCCAGGGTCCATAGGACGTGTGGATCTTCATTGTTGGGGCTAGGAAAGGAGGTGTATGCTCTGCAGTGGATGGCAGAAGACTGGAGATGCATGAGGGAAGCCCACTTTTATGAGAGAGCACCGTGCTAATCCGATTGAGGGGTTGGGCATGTGGGAGTTTCCGCAGTGTGTGGTGTTTGGTGAGGGGGTTGGTGTTTGGTGTATGAGATGTAGTTTTGGTGTGGGCAGTGGGCATGTGAGGTGGTGATGGGGTGTGGATGTACCTGTCAGGTGGGCATGAGAGATGCCCTGAGCGTGTCCTGGTGGTTGTGAGGACTTGTGTTGGAGGTGAGGACACGGAGGGGGAGTGAGGTAGGGGGTGGGTGAGTTGTCTCGGCGGGGTGTGCGTGTGTGTGTGCGTGCTGGTGGTGGTGGCTGGGGTGGGTGTGGGCAGAGTGGCGGGTGTGGGTGTTTGTGGTTCCATGTCGAGGTTGCGCTAGGGAGGTGCAGACACGGTTTCTGGTGATGGGGGGCTTGGAGAACGTGATCTGGATATCGGAGTGGTTGGTGTTGTAGTGGCTGGTGGGTGGTGGGGTGTGTGGCTTGGAGGCAGTGTGGTGGGAGGCTGCGTGAGGTGAGATGTGGGCGGTGTAGATTCGGCATCAGGTGAGAGCAGAGGGCCGGGGTGAGGTGATGGGGGGCTAGGGGAGGGGGTGAGGGCAGGTGAGTTGAGGTAGAAGGGGCGTGAGTCATTGTGGTGGTCGCAGTGGGGTGGTGCACTGGAAAGGGAGCTGGGTGTGTTGGGGGTGAGGGATGCAGGTGTGTGTGGTTGGTGGAAGGGGCGGACATGACGATTGCGGTAGGTGCGAGCATCGTTGTAGTAGCACACTATGACTTGGTAGGGGTTCGGGATTTTGATGACAGTGAATGGCCCTTTGTATGTGGGTGAGATCTTGTTAGGAGTGAGTAGCTTAGCTACCATGATGGTGTCACTTGTCTTGTGTGGTGTGGTGTAGGTCTGGCTGTAGATCTTGAGTGGTTTGGAGGTGATGCAGTTTGCGTTTGAGGTGGTGTTGGGGGTCGGATGTTGGGGGTGAGGCGGGGGGTTGCAGGTGGTGTTGGAGCGGGGGGAGGAGGAGGAGGGGCGGTTCGCCGAATAGCCTTTAGTGTGGTGTGATACCGTCCTCACACCGGCAGGTGTTCATGCCCCATTGAATGAATTTTATGTGGGAGGGACAATTCTCGTTTTGTGTGGTTGTTGGATGCAGGTGCAGACCTGATTCATTAAGGTGCGGTGGCTCCTCTCGCAGATGCTGTTTCCTTGGGGCCAATACGGGGAGGAGTGGGAGATGGTGAAACTGAAAGTCTGGGCTAACTGATTCCATATTTTGCTCATGAATTCGGGCGCGTTGTCCATGTGGAAAGCCTGTGAGGTGCCAAAGTAGGGAAATACGTGGCATAGTAGGGCGCCTGCTATCGTGAGGGCATGATGTTTTTTTGCGGGACATGCAATGAGGAATTTGGAGTATGTATTGATGAAGGTGATGGTGTTTATGTATCCGTTTTGGGTGCTAAGGGGCCTACAACGTCGCCGGTAAGGAGTTGCCATGGTTTGCTAGCTTGGATGTGGCTGGATAGGCCTGCCGTTCTGGTGGTGTCCTTTCCCAGGGTGCATGCCTGACATGCTTGTGCTACTTGCTTTGCTGGTTGGGAGGGGTTGGATGTCCAGTAGGTGTCGTTGAACACTTGTACGAGTTTTTTGATGCCTAGATGGATGCCGTTGTTGGCGTGGAGGAGTGTCATGACATCTAGGTCTGTGGATGGATTTAAGGCAAAGTGCCCAGAGGGGGTGTATAAGTAACCTCCCTGTTGTTGCAGTCTGAAGAAGGTGTGTTGCGGAATCCATCTGGGTTTGGTGTTATCTAACCACTGTTGCAGAAGTGTTGGAGCATCAGTGATGGCACTGATCGAGAGTCTGGATAGTGCTTCTGCACTGGTGTGGAGTTTACCTGGTCAGTAGGTGATGTCGAAATTGAATTCTTCCAATGTTTCTCTCTACCTGATGGTTTGAGCATTGTATGTTTCTGACTGGCGTAGCCACTGGAGTGATTGATGGTCTGTAATGCTGCTGACATGGGTTCCGGAAAGGTAGGCTTTGAAGTGTTGTAGCGCCCAGATGACTCCCAGACATTCTCGTTTTGTGGCTGCATAATTTCTCACTGCCTGGTTAAGGGTTCGACTGGTGCGGGCGATTATGTGCTCCTGTTCGTCCTGCACTTGCGGCAGGACGGCTCCGATTGCTACAAGGGAGACTTCGGTGTACAGGCGGAAAGGCAGGGAACAGTTAGGTAACGCTACTATTGGAGAGGTGACTAATTTGTTCTTGAGCGTTTGGAAAGCGTTCAGCCTTTCTGCGGTCCATGTGAAGGGTTCGACCTTTTTTGTCAGACCGTGGAGGGGCTTGGTGATGTTGATGAATCCTTTAACAAAGCGCCTTAGCAGGAGGCTAGATCGATAAAGGCTCGTACTTCGTGCACTTCGCAAGGAATGGGGATGTCCGCTATGGCCCTGGCTTATCTGGGTCAGGTGCAGTGCCTTGTTCAGAGATGGTGTGGCCTAGGAAGGAGACGGAGCGTTGGGCCAGGGTGCAATTAGTAGGTTTGAGCTTAAGCCCGGCTTGTCTTAGTCTGAGGAACACTTTTTCTAGGTGCTGGAGGTGATCAGACCAGGTTTTACTAAAGACGATGACATCGTCAAGGTATGCCAAGCATATTTCCCAGGTGAGTCCGCCTAGTATTGATTCCATGAGGCGGGAGAAAGTCGCCGGGGCATTGCAGAGACCAAAGGGCAGCACGTTGAACTCATAGTGCTTGCCGTTGCTTGTGGAGAACGCTGTTTTTCCTTGTCATCGGGGTGGACGGGAACTTGCCAATATCCCGACTGGAGGTCAAGGGTGGAGAACCAGGATGCTCCATAGAAGGAGTCAAGTGAGTCGTCGATATGGGGAAGGGGAGTGGCGTCTTTGATGGTGAGATCGTTTAATCGTCTGTAGTCGATACAGAAGCGAGTGGTGCCATCTTTTTTTTTACTAGGACCACAGGGGAGGACCATGGGCTAGTGGATGGAGAGACTATGCCGGCATTGAGCATGTCCTGGACCTGCCGGTCTTCCTCAGCCCTTTGGTTTGGGTTTTTCCATCTGGAGGGTTGGCAGATGGGTGGTCCTGTGGTGTGTATCTCGTGGGTCAAGTAGGTTGTATGGCTGATGTCTGTGGGGCTCATGGAGAGTATGTCTTGGAAGTCCTGGAGGAGTTTTTGGAGGGAGAGGGCTTGGTGTTGGTTCAGGTGGGAAGGAATTGGGGGTAGGCTGGGGGAGGCTGGTGGGATGTGGTCGTTGCATGGCTCTGCCTCTTACATGTCACCTATGATGAGGCCTTTCGGCAGGGTGAGTGGAGTGTTCGAGATGTTGGCCACTCGCACAGTGGTGACATGTGGAGGTAGGAAAGTGGGGAAGAGGAGGCAGGCGGCAGATTCTCCTGTGAGTGGGGTTGGGGAGAAGAGGACGGAGTTACTGGTGGGCGATGGAGGTGGAGCCATGCTTCGTGATGGGGGGGGAATGGTGAGGGCGGAGGCTATGGTGGCGGGGAAGATGGTGGATGTCATTGTTGATAGGGGTGGTGCCTTGTGGGGTTGCATTGGGGGGGGGGGGATTTGGTGGGGCATGTGCACAGCAGTTGGGTGTTAGAGGTGGGGGAGGTTCCTGAAGTGGAGACAGCACTTATGGGAATCTATGGTGGTTCTGACTTTCTGAAGGAGATCTAAGCCGAGATAGCCGTCGTATGCTGTGCATGTCGAGTCAAATATTATGAACTTGTGCTTGCTGGAGGTTTATTGATGGGTGGTGACCGTGAGTGCCTTTGTCTCCCAGCAGATGGGCAGGGGCCCGTCCCCCACATCTACGAGGTGGGCGGTTGTGGGGAGGAGGAGGCCAAGTGTCGATGCATGCCGGGTGTAGAAATGGTGATATAGGCATGATCTGGCTGCTCCCGTATCAACTAGGAGTCTGGCCCGTATCACGTTTAGGGTCATTTTGCCATAGACCGGGGAGTGGTACTTGTCTGAAGTGGCCCCCGCCACCGTGGGGAGGTGCGGGGGTGGGCCGGGGTTAGTTCCTCACCAAGTTCTGGTTCCCCCGTGTCAGAGTAGTCAGTTGTGGGGGTGTCCTCGTCCTGAGGTTCCTCGTCAATAGAGGAGACTTTACGCGGTCCTAGGTTATTCTTTCTCTGTCGGGATGCTTTAAACTACTCCCGTATGTCATGAATGGGGCACCTGTAGTTGCACCCTGAGAATTCCCAAGGATTTATGGAGATGAGAGTATTCGTATCTCTTGTGGGTGGGCGTCGTTTATTTGGGTGGGGCGTGGAATGGGTGGTAATGAAGGCTGCATGGTGTGGCTGGGGGCTGGTTGGAGTTTTTGGTGGGGCGGCTTGTTGGTCGGGACCTGACTGACTGCTCCGATGTGCTGGGGGTTAGGCCAGGCGGTGAGGAGGCGGCGCAATTGTATGTCTTTATCAAGATCTCCCGAGGGGTCATGAATGCTGAAATATTCTTTGACGCTGCTGGGTAGGATCCTGATGAGGGTGTTGAATGTATGGATGTCCCGGGATGCTGTTTCTGCTCAGGGATAGGCGGCGGTGACGAGTTGCCTGGCCTGGATGGGTATGTCGTCCAGGTTGCCGTCATAGGTAAGGGCGTCCAGTTATGACAGGGCGACAACCTTGCCTAGTGATGGGGTGGCAGCTTGAGTTACTATCCCTATAAATTGAGCCCATGTGAGGTCAGGGACAATTTTTGTAGCGATGTGGAAGATTATCCTTCCCAAGTGCGGTAGAGTAACTGCTATTTTTTCTTTGTCATTTTCAAATCCTATGCTGAGTAATGGTTCAATCATGCACATGTGGATGTCGATATTGTATTGTTCGGGGTCAAATCTTAGTATGGGGATGTGTGTTTTGGCGGCCATTTTGATGGGATCCCTTAATGTTCTTTGGTGTTCTACTGACGACCGGGTCGAGGACCACCGCTTGCCACCAGTGTTATGCACTGTGTTTTATGGCTCGACCTCTCGCTCCATAAGTACACAGGCTCAACCTCAGGCTTACCACCATGTCTTAGGGCACGATTCCTCGCACCAAAAGTCACAGGCACAAGCTTTGGGGTCCTTTACAACCTGACCGGGTTAGAACAATTTCCAAAGGAACAAGGCATAAATACAGGCAAACCAGTACAGCACATATATTGACCAGATTTATGCAAACAATACAATATGGAACACTACACGTGACACTTGCAGACAATGGCGGATCCTAAGAGCTCATTATCAAATACAAACGTAAGTAAAAATAAAAAGCTAAAATAATAATAATGATAATTGTTATGCTACGTATTTGCGGGTTGGTTTCTTGCCTTCAAATACGCAGGATACAGCAGGTCCCTATTCTACACCGGGTCGGTAATTCTAAGGAAAACGACTGGAACAAAAACAAGGCAGTGGCTGTTACACACATGTATTACAAATATCTTCTCAGAGACAATAATACATCAATAAATACACTAGATGCTGGGTTGGCCGGGGATGGATTAACAACTTAACGCAAGGTTTTACTTGACTGGAAATCTGTCACTATACCAGCTTGTAGAAAGTATGGTAATATTTACCCAGCACTTATGGCACATAAAATACACTTATGATTCAGGACACAGGAATGAATTTACTACAATTTCCCAAACTCGTATAGCACTGGACGGCACTAATACATGAATTTCATTAACACCTGTGTCATAAACACTCACCTGGCCAGAAGTCTATCTCGAATAGAGTCTGTCACGCAGTGATCACTGAAGGGGGGACTGCGGTATTCTAGCGGGACATTTGGAGATGGCTAGACATACCATAACTAATGTGCCTGGACACTGGGGTGGGTGGAGGCTTAATACACAAGGGGGAGGCATGATTCGAATAATATCCTTTCCTGCCGTTAGTCACTGTGGTGTTTCACTCGCGTGCCTGTACACTAGGGAGGGAGAGTTTTAATAAACAAAGGAATGACATGATCGACATATTATTATTAGTCTGTGGCGTTTCCTTCACTGGGGGATGCACGGGACTCCACTCAGGATATAGATTAGGCCCAAGTTACTATTGGGCTAATCCAGTCTTACACTCTGGGTTCCTGGTCACTTACCACTAGAATATACTATAAGGAATCACTCGCATGGTATAAACTAATGCACACATGTATCTGGGTCTAGAAGGCACACGCATAGGTAAAGTCCACTCGTTTCACGATCACTGGTGGGCCGCAGGTTGATTCCTCTGTCCGGAGGAAGGACAGAGTGACATGCCCCTGGGCAGGGCCCCACACGTAGTCATGGGACTAAGGGCTTGGCCCGAAGAAAGCCAGGAGACGGGCCTGACGTAGAGCCTGGGGGCAACTCCCGGGGTGACTGAGGACCAAGGGTACTGGAACCCAGGGTGACTGAGGATCCAGGGTTCTGGAACCCAGGGCAGCTGGACTGCGGCAACGGCTGGAGGGTGGCGTCGCTGGCAGGGTCGTCACATGGGAACCTTGGGCCTGGGGAGTAGTGGACAGGGCCCGACGTTGGCTGCTGGGGCTCCGCTTCAACCGCTGTTCACGCTGGTGGAGTTGCAGGGAACCAAGGCCTCAGGGGAGGCCTTGCCACGGCTCAGGGGAAGGGTCCTCTTTGGCTGCAGGATCTCCTGTGGGAGAGAAGTGGACTGTGGCCTGCTCTACATCCGGCCTGACGTGACTAGTGGCCGATGTCGTAGTGGCACGGGACAACAGCTTCAGTATGGCTAATGGCCTGCTCTACTTCCGGCCTGACGTGACTAGGGGCCGACGTCGTAGTGGCACAGGGGACTGCAGCTCCAGGGTGGCTAGTGGCCTGCTCTACCTCTGGCCTGACGTGACTAGTGGCCGACGTCGTAGTGGCACAGGGGGTTGCAGCTCTGGTGCGGCTAATGGCTCGTACCGTGGAGCTAAGAGGACTAGTAACAGAGGGACGGACTATGGCCGATCCTGCCTCATACCCAGTATGGCTTGTGGCCGGTACTGCGGCGCTACTCTGGAGGGAACGACAACAGGAGTCAAACGACTTATGGCCAGTCCTATCCTGCAGCGGGGATGCAACTGGGGAACGGACTATGGCTGGTTCTGCCCCGTACCCGGTATGACAATGGCCAATACCGCGGCATTGCGTGGAGTTGTAAACTCCACCCCTTACCTAGTGAGTGGAATTCCGGCCGGAGACTAAGCGCCGGCGACTGCTACCTTTCCGGGGCATCAGTTGGGAGTAAGAGGGGCGCTGGGGAGGGATACAGGTGCCCCGTTCCTGCTCCGAGCAGCTCAGTGTCAGCAGCGGACCCCCGGTGGTACTGGGGGGGTTGGTGGGGTTGGTGTCATCCGCATCAGCCATCGCGTCGTCTGCTGCCTGAACCCCTGACTTCCGTATTTCACCACCCTTCCCCGTAACAAAGTCATGACCCCGTGACTGGAGGTGGTATAGGTTGGTGTTGGCCATTTGGTGGATGGGTTTGAGGTGATATAGGAAGGTAGTCCAGTGGTCGGTTGGTATATTGGCCCGCAGGTGGCGGGAGTAGGCGACACGAAGAGTGGAAGGGTGGTTTGCTTGCTGGAGGAGTTATAGCAAATGGTATGTGCTCCGGATGCGTTGGTGTCGCCCGAAGGTGGGGATCCAAGTGATTCTCGTGATACGCATTGTGGTGGTGGTGGTGGTGGTGGTTTGGAGGCGAATGCTGGCTAAGGGTAGTCCGGCACGGTTTATATTGCCTGTGGAGTGTGGGGGTGGTGCTCCCTTGGGATTGTGGCGGGGCGGGTTTTTCCATGTGAGATGAGGAGTAGGGAGGGTTATTGGGGTGGTGTTGGGGGGTGGGGTGGGCGGCTGGCTGCTAGAGGGCGAAGGGGTGGGTGTAGGTGTAGAGGTGTAGCTGGTTGGTGGGTGTGAGATACGACCAGAACAGGTAGTGGTGGTGGTTAGCCATGGAGTAGGCAGCGACGGGGAGTGGGATGGGGGAGTGGGGGCGTGCGAAGAGTGAGGTGGTGTGATGTGGTTGGTGGGCCAGGGGCTAGGCTGGGTGCAGAGCATGGGGTGGTTGGTGTGGAATTTCCTACGGGTGAGGGCTGACCACGTGGTGTGAGCGGCATGGCAGTCATGGGGGAACGTGGTGGTGGGGTGAGTGTAGTGCATGGGAGAGGTGCAGGAGTTTTGGGTGGTGAGGGGGCAGTGGAGACCGGTGGGGATGGGGATGGGGAGGAATAATAGAGAAAAGGCTCCTCGTGGGGAGCTGGAGGTGTTGGGTTGGCTCGGGTCGTCGAGGAGGGAGCAGTGGAGGTGGGGGGAGTCCCAGGCGGGGTGGACATGGCGATTCCTGTAAGTGCGGGAGGCTCCGTTGCAGTCGACGACGACTTGGAAGGGGTTGGGGACTTTAGTGATGGTATTGGGTCCCATGAAATGAGGGGCAATTTTATTGGGGGTGGGGAGGTGCGCAACGAAAACCTCATCGCCTGATCTGTAAGGGTTAGCGGGGGAGGAATCGGTTTGGGTGTCTTGGTACGCACACAGGTCTTGCAACAGGCGCTTCAGGTGGTGCATAGGGTCGGTGGTTGGGGAGTGAGTGGGGGGTTGAAGGTGCTGTCGGAGAGGGAGGAGGAAGGGTGCCTCTCCAAAAACTCACTCGTGGGGGGTGATGCCGTCGTCACAGGGGCAGATGTTCATTCCCCACCACTGGACGATTTTGATGTGCGCAGGCCACACTTGATCTTGGGTATCTTGGATGCGGGTCCTGATTTGGTTTAGCAGGGTCCGATGGCTCCTTTCGCATACCCCATTTCCTTGGGGCCAGTAGGGGGAAGAGTGGGAAATGGAGAATCCGAATAGGGTGGATAGCTCCTTCCAAATTTGCCCCGTGACCTCTGGGGCATTATCAGAGTGAATGGCCTGGGGAACGCCAAAGTAAGGGAAGACGTGGTGCATGAGGGCGTCGGCTATGGCGATGGAGGTGTGCTCCTTAGCTGGACAAGCAATCAGGAACTTGGAGTAGACATCGACGAATGTAATGATGTATTTGTAGCCGGATCTAGGTGGCAGGGGTCCGACAATGTCGACAGACAGTAACTGCCAAGGTTTGTGGGCGGAGATCTTGCCGGAAGGACACGCACAACGGGTGATGTCCTTTCCTAGGCAGCACGCTCGACACGCCTGAGTGACACGCTGGGCGAGAGTAGTGGGGTTGGGGGCCCACTAGAGGTCGTTGAAGACCTGGGTTAAACTTTTCGTACCCAGGTGGATCCCATTGTCCGAGTGGAGGTGGGTGAGGACGCCTATGGTGGAGTCCGGATCCAGGACGATGTGGCCCGATGGCGTAAAGAGTTGGTCCCCTTACAAGTGGAGTTTTGAAAATAGGTGCTGGGGAATCCAGGGGGACCGGTCTTGATTCTGCCAGTGCCGGATCAACTCGGACTGAGGGAATAGCGATTGTACCAGTAAACAGGAGAGGGTGTCAGCGTTGGTATGCAATTTCCCAGGCCGGTAGGTAATCTCGTAGTCAAACTACTCCAGCACTTCGTGCAAGCGGAGGAGCTGAGCGTTCTGAGTTGCCGATTGCTGGAGCCACTGAAGGGATTGGTGGTCTGTGATCACGGTGACCCTGGCGCCAGATAGGTAGGCCCTGAAGTAGTCGAGGGCCCAGACGATACACGGACACTCGCGCTTGGTAGTGGAGTAATTTCATTTGGCCGGGTTTAGGGTGCGGCTGGCGCAAGCGATGATGTGCTTGCACCCTTCCTGGACCTGCGGCAAGACGGCGACTATGGCCACCAGCAAGACATCAGTGTATAATCTGAAGGGGAGGTCGTAGTTCAGGAAAGCGACATTGGGGGCGGAAACAAGTTATTCTTTTAAGCATCAAATGCTGCTATACGGTCGTCAGTCCAGACGAATGGTTAGCCTTTCTTAGTGAGGTCGTGGAGTGGTTTCCCAAGGTCGGCGAACCCTTTGATGAACCGCCAGTAATACGACGTGAGCCCCCAAAAGGCACAGGCTTGGTGGACGTCTTGTGGAATGGGCTGGTCGGCGATGGCTCTCAGCTTGTCGGGGTCCGGGGAGATGCCTTTTCCAGAGACAATGTGTCCTAGGAAAGCAATAAAGCGGGCGGCTACGACCCACTTAGTGGGCTTGAGCTTCAACCCGGCCTGGCGTATTCGTTGGAACACCCATCGGAGGCGGTGCAGGTGATCAGCCCA
>JAGKTI010012387.1:0-24719 GCA_018397915.1 Birgus latro
AAAAAAAAAAAGTATTTCTTTCTCAGGCCCAGGGGTTACCTTAAGTGAATAAAATGATCTGGCAGTAACAGGAATAAAATACAAAAACTGAATAACATGTCACACTCGGACAACCAAAATTAATTATGAAATCTGCCGTGTGTGTGTGTAGAGTGTCCACCACCCATCAATTGATGTTTTTCTATTTAAATGTAGGAGAGGAGGGACTGTAGGTGAAGAGGGAAAAAAAAAAAAAAAGCTATGAGAATGAATATCCAAATTGCCCCACATAAAATGGACAGTAGGGGCCTGGTCAATTATTAAAAAAAAAGAAAAAGAAAAAATCTATCATTAGATGAGTGCAATAAAATGGTACATACAAGTTTCTTTTAAGCATGAAGTTCTTTTAAGCATGGAAGAAGAGAGCAAAGGTCCATACTGTATAGTTCTTTCCACTGATCACTGGTGGTGGAGGAGGGACAGAAGGGCTGTAAGGTCTTTGAGACCTTGGCATCTGATTATCTACCGAGACCAAGGTGTGAGGTTGGGGGCCCTGCTGTGCACCAGGCATCACTACCCAAATTCAATGCCCATCCATTTCTGCATTAACTACAGGCTGAAATATATGACAAAAGAATTTAAAAATATACTAATACATAAAATTTTTCCATTATAACAAAGATTCTAAAATTAGTAAATACAAACACCTTTATTATCATCAGCAAATACATATAATAACTACACACATCATTCTCTCTCTCTCTCTATTTCCCCCTCCTGTCTCTCTCTCTCTCTCTTACTTTATATACAGTACTTTTAACAACCCTAGTCATACCTACACTATGTGATCACATTATCAAAGAATCCTTTTATCATCAAATCCTTTATTACCCCATCAGGAATGCAAGGACTGGGGCTAAACTACTTAGTCCAAAAAATTATAGCAAGTGATCAGTTGCTTTCCCAAGTGGTATTAAGTGAGCAATAAATCCCAATCATCGGGCACACCTAAACACTATGGATTACATCCGGCTGTGGCACATTATCCCACTAGACCACCAAGCATCTATCTGGTAATATGGTTACCACCAAACATAGCAACTGGTTTCCTGGACTAGAAGAAACCATTTGGTAGTCACTTGAAGACAGCACTTAACAAAATAAACAGAAGATGGGCACCCAGAAAAAGCATCTGCAAGTTATAAATAGGATTGTTTTGCTCTCATCCTTACCCAGATCTAAAGATCTTATCATCATACACACAACTGAGCAAGAGAGTCACCAACTCGTGATAACTCTGCTATAGAACATTTGGTAAGTAATTCCTTTAATAACTGGACACCCAATTTCCAGACACCCCAGTGTCTGGACATTTTGGGCCTGGGCCTTCGAAACCCAAATATGACCAAAAAAAATAAAAAAGCCAAAAAAAATCCGCCGTTTTTTCCAACCATATTTTGAACCTGGCGCATGGTGCCGACCAGCTGTGTCTTGGTGCATTGTTCCACCGACGTCCGCCAGGGCGTCACTGCCTCCTCCCCATTTCCCGCTCACCCATTGTTGAGAGTGCACGCTCACCACCATGGCTGCTCACTTGCTCGCTTTTCTGGTAGTGCCCTACATGCTGCTGGTCCTCTGCTACCTCTTACTCGTGTGTGCGATGATGACCCCGCAGCCCGAGAAGAGGAAACGAGTGGTTCTGACTCTGGAGAAGATGAGGGAGATATTGGAGAAGGTGGACGGGGGATGGCCGACATCCCGCATCCTGCATGAATTCAACCTGGCCCGCTCTACCTTGTTTGATATTTAGAAATCCCGGGACAAGCTCACCCAGTATAAGGCTGATTTCGCATCGAAGACCAAATGCAACGTGGAGAGCAAGGTTATGTACACTCCCCGGTTTGCAGAAATCGACCGCTCTATGCTCATTTGGTATCGACAACAACGTACTGTTGGTGTGCTAGTGCATGGTAAGGTTACACGACACCCCAGGCTTCAAGGAATCGGAGGGTTGGCTCTTCACTTTCAAGTTACGGCATGGACTTACCAACTGTAAGGCCCATGGTGAAGCTCTGGATGCCAACGAGGAGGGAGTAGAGGAGTTTCGGCAGAAGGTGAAGGGCTTGATCCACAGGGAGGGCCTCACTCTCGGTCAAGTTTTGACGAAACTAGTCTATTCTATCGCCCGCTGCCTATGAATACTCTAGCCAAGGAGATGGAGAAGCATGTACCTGGCCGCAGCTCTCGAAGCAATGGATATCTGCTTTGTGTTGTGCCAATGCTAACGGCATGCACCGGCTCAAGTCCATTATTGTTGGCCGTGTAAAGCAGCCTCGGTGCCTTCGTGAGGTGATGGATGTCCTTTCCGTCGTGTGGTACCATTCTGTGAAGGCTTGGTTCACAGCCAAGATCCTCAAACACTGGTTTCACCAGCACTTCGTCCAGGAGGTCATCCATTATCAGATAGACACTGGAAATCCCGCGCAACCAGGTTAAGGCTCTCCTTCTCTTGGACAATGAACATGCGCATCTGTCCGACAAGGAGTTGGTGGCTGAGAATGGCTGCATTAGGTGCTTGTTTTTGCCACATAATACGACTCCTCTCATCCTATCAGCATCTGAGAGGAGGTGGGTTATTCTTTGTGATGGCCATGGATGTGTTGTAAGTACCATGGATAATACTAAATATTTCCCATATTCACCTATATATTCTCATTCTCTGGTTCCTTTTTTATTTATTTCTGTCCTTTATTAGTGTGAATAGGGTCTTAAATAGTGCTGTTCATGTCTGGTAGAGAGTTACAGTACCCTGGAAACTGCTAAATATTTCCCCCAGTATCCCTGCTTGTCGTATAAGGCGACTAAAAAGGTTGGTGGTGGATTAGTGCCACCCTGTAAAACAACTAACTAAAAATAAGAACAAGAAGCCTTGGACCAAGACTGACCTAAAGTTAACGACAAAAAACCAAACAAAAGACTTGTTACGAATAGCACTGTGGAATGTAAGGGGTATAAATGATGAGGTGAAAGAAGAGAGATTGTACAGGTGCTTGAGGGTGCAAAAGTGGATATATGTGGACTAACTGAAAGTAAATGGTGAGGTGAGAGTGTGAGAGAATGGGAGTATGGATGGGGTATATGTGCAGGAGTACGTGAGAATGAGAGGGCAAAAGAAGGAGTGTGTATTGGTAAAATAACAGATGGAAGGAGAATACAAGAGAGTGTGGATCAGTTGGCTCAAGGATTGTGTGGGTAAGAGTGAAAGTTGGACTACAAATGTGGGTGATTGTGTGCATGTATGTGCCAATGCAAGATCGTGTATGTAGAGTGAGAGAAGAGTTCTGGACAAATGTGGAAGCATGCTTGGAAAAGTCTGAAAGGAATGAGAGATTGTTTTTGATTGGAGATAAGAATGGAAATGTAGGGAATGTGAAGGTGGATGGAGTGGTTGGTGAGTGGGGTGTGCCTGCAGAGATGGATGAGAATGCAAGTGCTTTAGTGGACATTTGTGCCGGGAGGGGGTTGGTGATAGCTAATACCCTCTTCAGGCACAAAATGATCCATAGGCATACATGGTGAGTGATGAGAAGGATGGATGGTGAACTGAATGAATGGAAGGCAATGATTGATTATCTGTGTGTGGATGAAAGGATGAGGAGGTGTGTAATGGATGCAAGAGTATATAGAGGCCACCACTTGGTGGCAGTCAGAATCAAAGTCCAAACAAAATGGAGGAAGAGAAGAAGGGAAGGACAGGAGGAAGTAGTTCTTACAAGGAGGGTACAAAAGTTACAAGAGGATGGAATAAAGGCAGAATATAAAAGGGAAGTGAAGGAGCGATTGGGTAAATATAGATTGGAGCAGATGGGGGACGTGGAAGGTGTGTGTATGATATTCATGGAAGAAATCTGTGCAGCATGTGAGGTGGTGCGTAGTGTGAAGAGAAGACGAAAGGGGGTTCAGGGAACAGAATGGTGGACTGAAGAGGTGAGAGAGGCTGTGGCACAAAAGAAAAAAGCATATAATGAGTGGATGAGGAACTGGGGGGTCGAAGTAGATGAGAGATGGAAGAGAGAGTTATATGTAGAGAGGAGGAGAGGGGTGAAAAGATTAGTAAGAGAGAGTAAGAAGAAAGTGGATGAGGATACGGAAGGAATTTGAGTGTAAAGTGGAGGGAATGTAAGAAAATGTTCTGGAAAGAGGTAAAGAGAGTTAGACAGGGTGCCAAAGAAGTCAGTTGGGGTGTGAAAGAAAAAAATGTTAGATTACTAGTGGAGAAGGGAGAAAAAGTGAACAGATGGAGAGAACACTTTAATGAATTGCTGAACATAAAGAATGAAAGTAATGCAAGTATAAGTGGCTGAAGAATGGCTGCGAGAAGGAGGGTTGTGAGAAGAGGGGAAGAAATCAGTAGGATGGAAGTTGTGGAAGCAATGAAGAAAGTTCTCTATCTATCTATTGCCAGATGCCTCAATCCCGCACGGGGTGGCCACAAACAAATCGCCTCCATGTCACCCTGTCCCCTGCCATTTCACTACCACGCTCCCAACTCACACCCCCCTCTCTCATATAGCTCTCCACTCCATCCCTCCATCTCATCCTCGGCCTCCCCCTCCCTCTCGCCCCCTCCACCTCACTCACATACACTCTCCTCATCAGTCTTTCACTCTCCATCCTCTCCACATGCCCAAACCACCTCAACGTGTTTCTCCTAACGCTTCCCATCACGTGAAGAAAGTTAAAATGGGGAAAGCCCCTGGAAGTGACAGAGCGTGTGGTGAAATGCTGAAGCATGGGGGAGAGATAGTAACATAATGGATGTAGAAGGTGTGCAGATTGGCCTGGGAGGAAGGTAGAGTCCCAGAGGATTGGAAATCAGGTATAATTATTCCCCTGTACAAAGGAAAAGAGGAAAAAGAAGTGTGTGGTAATCATAGGGGCATTTGCCTTCTTAGAGTAACAGGAAAAGTATATTGTAGCATATTTACTGACAGAGTTAGGGAAATAACAGGGGAAGTAGTTGGAGAAGAACAGGGAGGTTTTAGGAAGGGAAGAGGTTGTGTAGACCAGATATTCATTCTTACATCTTTAGTGGAAAAGTTTCTAGAGAAGGGAAAGAAGCTGTATGCAGCCTTCATGGATTTGGAGAAAGCAGCATATGACAGGGTGGATAGACAAGGATTGTGGAAAGTATTAAGAATCTATGGAGCAGACGGAAAGTTGTTGAAGGCCTTGAAGGGTATGTACGAGGGTGCTAAGGCTGCAGTACGTGTGGATGGCGAACTGAGTGAATTTTTCCATTTGAAGGTTGGATTGAAACAAAGATGTGTCATGTCTCCATGGTTGTTGAATCTGTATATGGATGGGGTTATAAAAGAGATACAAGATAGGGCAGTGGATGTTGGAGCAGCCCTAGTGAGAGAGGGCAGTGTTTGGAAACACCCTGCACTGTTGTCTGCAGATGATACTTGTTGTTGAGTGAAGAGCAAGGGGAACTGCAAGACTTTGTGGATGAGTCTGGGAGTGTGTAAGAAACAGAATCTAAAGGTGAATATAGGGAAGAGTAAAGTGATGGTCTTTGAGGGAAGTGAAGTGAGTGAATGTACAGTGAGATTGAATGGGGAGGATATGGAGAATGTGAGTACATTTAAGTACGTGGGTAGTGTGATGAGTAAGGATGGAAGTCTGAAGGGTGAAGTGCTTACAAGGGTGCAGCAGGAAAGGTTGCTGGTTCGTTGAAAGCAGTGATAAGAAACAGGGAAGTGAGCATGGAAGTGAAAAAGCTGCTACATGACAGTATTGTGATACCATCTCTTACATATGGAAGTGAAGTTTGGACCCTGTTGGAGGGACAGAAGTCGAGTGAGAGCAGTGGAAATGAGTTATTTGAGAGAAGCATGTGGAGTCACATGGAGAGACAGACTGACAAATGAGGAAGTGAAGAAGCATTGTGGTGTGGATGTGGATGTGCTAGGAAGCTTTAGGAGAAACACATTAAGGTGGTTTGGGCATGTGTAGAGGATGGAGAGTGAGAGACTGATGAGGAGAGTGTATGTGAGTGAGGTGGAGGGGAGGAGAGAGACGGGGAGGCCAAGGATGAGATGGAGGGATGGAATGGAGAGGTATATGAGAGAGGGGGGTGTGAACTAGGAGCAGGGCAGTGAAATGGCAGGGGACAGAGCGACATAGAGGCAGTTTGTTTGTGGCCACCCCATACAGAAATAAGGCGTCTGGCAATAAACAGATAGACAGATCTCTAATTCCTTATTCTATGGTTCCTGTTGATTTATTTCATGCATTCTGGAAGGGCATCCAGTCATAAAAATGCATTCTGGAAGGGCATCCAGTCATAAAATGCTACACGCTCTAATCCAAAAAGGCCGACGCATACAAGCATGTTGCAGCCTTCAAAAACGAAACGATTCTGTCCTTTATTTGTGTGAATAGGTCTTAAATAGGTGCTATGCATGTCCAGTAGGGAGTTATGTAGGTGGTTTTCAGAGTTAGGCTGGGTTAGGGTCCATAAGTACCTGTCTAGGAGGCTTTGGCCCAATTCTCGGACACACCCAATTCCGGGCATGTCTTTGGCTCTATTACATCGGATATTGGAGGGAATACTGTAATTCTGTTTTTAGCTGAAATAAGAATCAGACAGTGGTCTTTTATAAGACAAAGAATTCACTACAATCAGACCTGAAGGAATGCAAAAATTACAATATTCATTATATAGTTCAAGTGGCTGCTCCTTAAAAGATAAAATGAAATAAGACAGTATTACTGATCTGATGGAGCAATAATAACACAATTCTTCATGTTCAACTGTTAGTAATATACTGTATATAAGTAAACAAATGAATAAATAATTAAATAATTATATAAGAAAATAAATATATTCTTATACATATTATTTTTGCCAAATTAATGACTAAATAAATAAAACTGCTTGTGAAATTAAGCATTTTTGACAAAAATGGCATGATGTATGTGTCAAAAACTACTGATTTAAAGCATGTTTTAAATTACTATTTTAAACTGCTTGACCAAAATCATGCCAACCCTGTTGGTAAGTCTAAACCATTGGTAGTCAATAAACATGAGCTTATCTCACCTGCGTTTCACTGGTGATGTCCTTGTACTGTGTCAGAGGTGGAGTCCACATAACCAAGTCCTCTTCTCTGTTATCATTTTGACCAAAATTCAGGTTAGTCATAGAACTCCAGCCTGCCATACAGAAACGTTGCATTAATTTAACAGCCCATATGTTTTATTTTATCCTGATTAACTACTGTACTTCAGTATTGCAATAGCCTTAACAGCTCTGACATGCTGTGCCTCAGAGGACCAACAAATATTGTGGGAAAGTGTATGGCATTTAGTTTCAGAAATCCCCTGATGTAGGCAATACAAGTAGGCCACTATAATTCTATCCATCTACTGCCAGACACCGTAATCCTATAAGGGGTGGCCACAAACAAATCGCCTCCATGTCGCCCTGTCCCCTGCCATTTCACTGCCCTGCTCCCAGCTCACATCTCCTTCTCTAACTCCTTCACTGCCTCATTTTTCAGTTGGTCTCCCCATGTAACTCCACATGCTCCTCTAAAATAACTCATTTCCACTGCTCTCACTCTTGACTTGTGTCCTTCAAATTAGGTCCAAGCTTAGCTTCCATATGTCTGAGTTGGTATTAAGATACTGCCATTTTGCAACTTTTTTACTTTCATGCTTTCAAAGAACCAGCAACCTTTCTTCCCAAATGAACCCTTATAAATAATATAATCAACCCAAGTATTACCTAATCATAAATAAATCACCATTGCCTTACAAAGTAATATATTCTAACCCACAAGAATATAAGCTAACCTAACCAAACAGTTTAAGTAAACCTATGGTACCAGTATCCTAACTGTAACAAACAATTTAACCTAACATAACCTCCAGTTGAGAAGTGAGAAACGAAATCCACAGCACAAAATAATCGCCAAGAAATAAGACTTGGCAAATAACAAGCAAACAATATCAAGAGAAATGAAATAAATAGGAGAAATCATTTATGCCCATAAAGGCTGTAAAAAAGGAAACAAATGAAATGGGAAAAGTAAATGAATCTGGGTACATTTGGGAAAGTCCCTTCCATTATGCTGAAACAAACAATACAAGCTAAGGCTTAAGGAAAATGATGATAATATCTGGGAACAATTCAGCAGGAAAGTCATTTACTACCCTGAGAATAATCACAAAAATATAGAAAACAAACTGGAGGAATATGAAATGAATTGTTAAAGTTTTCCCTGCTGCTTAAAGCACCCATTAAAAAAAAAAGGGAAGGTGGGGGAGCAACAATGGATAAAAATTGCTACAAACCTTCAGCGTATAGGCATCTATCTATCTATAGGCTGACGTCCTAATCCCGCAAAGGATGGCCACAGACAAAATGCCACCAAGTTGCTCTGTCACCCACCATTTGACTGCCTTCCCCCCCAACTCACTCCCCCCTCCCTCATATACCTCTCAAATCCATCCCTCCACCTCATCCTTGGTCTCCCCCTCCCCTTCCCTCCCTCCACTTCACCCACATACGCCCTCTTATTATTTTTAGGTAAGCCCATTCTCTCCACATGTCCAAACCACTTCAGTGTATTTCTCCTAATTTTCTCAATCACATCTGCATACACCCCACGACGTTCTTTCACTTCTTCATTCATCAACCTGTCCCTACATATCACTCCACATGCTCCTCTCAGGTAGGCCTAACTCATTTCCATTGTTCTCACTCTTGACTTGTTCCTCTCTAGCAAGGTCCATGCCTCGCTTCCATACGTCAGGGTAGGGATCACACTACTATCATGCAGTGACTTCTTAACTTCCATACTCACCTTCCAATTTCTCATCACCGCTTTCAGTGAACCAACAACCTCCCTTCCCTGCTGTACCCTTTCAAGCACTTCATTCCTCAAACTTCCATCCTTACTCATCACATTACCCAAGTACTTGAAAGCACTCACATTCTCCATATCCTCACCACCCAATTTCGCTGTGCATTCTGTCACTTCATTCCTCTCAAACACCATAACTTTACTCTTGTTTACATTAACTTTCAGATTCCTCTTCCCACATACTGCCCCAAACTCATTCACCAAACCTTGCAACTCCCATTCATCTTCACTCAACAATACTGTATCATGAGCAAACAGCAACACTGGAATCTTCCACACCTCACCCTCATTCTTTAGAGCCACCCCTACATCCACTGCCCTACCTTACACATCCTTTACAACCCCATCCATGAATATATTAAACAGCCATGGAGACATTCACATCCCTGTTTCAGTCCCACATTTAGATCAAACAACTCACTAAGCTCACCATCCACTCGCATCATAGCCCTTGCTCCCTTATACATACTCTTCACAGCACTCAACAATTTCCCATCCACTACATATATTCTTAATACCTTCCACACACCTTGCCTACCTACTCTGTTATATGCTTTCTCCAAGTCCATGAAGGCAGCATACACTTTCTTTCCCTTCTCAAGATACTTTTCCACTAAACATCTTAGAATAAATGAGGCGCTGAGTGGAATAACCTTTTGTCCGCCACAGCGGCCATTTTGGAGTTAAGTACACCAACACATTCCCCAAACCCACTTCTACTAATACAATAATGAAACATGTGAAAAAATGCCCCCAATAACGGTGAAAATCCCATTTTATAGAGGGTACTGACTGACCAAGCTGCATACGAAGGTGTTTATAACCTGCTAGGTAGCATTGTCTTCCCTAGGTCCTGAACCTTGGAAACCAACATCAGGCACAGTTATTCCACTAGTGTTAATCAATTTTTCCAATGTACTCACGTTAAGACACGCATCTATTGTCAGCTCCATGTGGGGGAAGTCTCAGAATGGTAGTAATCACTTGAGCGCCACAGGTGTGTTCAAGGTCAACAGTATGGTACGGGCAGCAGTATGGCACAGACAGATTTTTTTTGCTATATTTTAATTATTTTTGTGCTATATTAATGGATATTGTGAAAGTACAGTACATGCCTACATCGTAAGGTTGGCTTGCTATAACACACATTTTTAGGAAAATGCAGTTCACTGTTGTCAGGCAAGAGGAGAAAGATGCTGTTAATGTATTGTTCTTTCAAAATGCCATTGATTTACATACTCTAATATGCAAGCAGATGTTTTCTGCTAAATTCGAAAAAAAAATCACCAGAATATCTTTATCGGTTGACAAGATATGGCATTCTAAAAGTAAAAAACTTTAACAGCGTTTTTTTTCCCATTTTCTATATTTGGCGCCCAAGAGGTTATTCCACTCAGCGCCTCAAATATCTGATCTACACACCCTTTTCCCTTCCTAAATCCACCTTGTTCTTCTCCAACTAGCTCCTATGTTATATGTCTGACCCTATCAATAAGTATTCTACCTTATATTTTTCCAATCACATGCAAATACCCCTATGGTTACCACATACATCTCTCCCCTTTTCCCTTGTACAAAGGAACAATTATACCTGATTTCCAATCCTCCGGAACCCTTCTCTCTTCCCAAGCCAATCTACACAACTTCCATATCCACTCCACAACAATCTCACCCCCATACTTCAGCATTTCACCACACACTCCATCAATACCTGGGGCCTTTCCCATCTTGATCTTCATTGATTCAATTACTTCTATCCTACTGATCTCTTCCTCCCTCCCCTCATTTCTTCTTCTCCCAGCCATTCCCCAACCATTTACACTCGCACTGCTCCCACTCCATACATTCAACAAATAGGCATACTGTTTAAAATTAAGCAATATGGTTACATCTGAAAAACAATATCCTAAGTGGCAGAGCTACATTTAAACTTAAGAAGCAAATAATTGACCCACTAAGTCCTTACCTCTCAGTAAGTTCTTTTTTTCTGCCAGAAACTTTTGCATTTTTTTATTTTAGTTCGGCTTTGAGTTCAGCAAGTGTTCACGATCAATAACCACCTGCTGCTGGTTACCCTCTGTATTCAGCACGTTCGCTCCCTGAGGTGGACGCCATGGCAGATGGTACGCATCGTCTTAAATCTTAATCTTCACTATCAATCTGGCGTTATTTCGGTCGAGGTGTTCAGCAGCACATTCAGATCCCGATCCTTCATCAAGCACGTGTAGGCGTAGCCTTCGTCTGTTTTTGTTTGTAAACATTCTCAGTGGCCTTTCTCAACTCTGGGACTGTCCCTCTGTTGAGAATACGCGAGTGGATTGGAGAAATGTTAAGGCATCAAATTTACAAACTAATAAATTTCAGATAAGACAAGTACTGTCATGTCGAAAATCTGTGTTAAGAATGAATAATGGTCGGAACTTCATATTATGTATGAGATCGGCTACAATATCCAACAATCCAAACATTATTTATGCAGAGAATTTGTGAAGGACGAACATTTAAGAAGCGAGTCTACCATCGCAACTCTTGAAATGGCACAAATTAAAACGATGATTCATATTGGTTATGAGTTTTCTAAGCAGTATTTTACTATTTTCAATGATATATGCCAATTAAAATGCACACCAAGAACGACACCACCAACCACCTATGAGGGAAATACTCACCTTACAGGTGAAACGGCCTTCCGGTCCACAACGGTCACCCTCACCTTCCTCCGTAAGCCCCTCCTCCCCGCAACCGGACCAGACCCGAGGTAGCAGTCCGGGTGCAGTACCGGGATTACCCTCTACCCGTGCCAGCCCTCGTCAGACTCGGGGTGGGAGCTGTCTATCAGTTTTCCCACGCAGCAGGACAGCAACTCCTGACGGAATTGCTGGCGAGGGAACGACCATTGGTTCTTCCCTGCCTGTTTTCCTCCTTCGGGAGCAGTATCACTGTTGCGCCCGTCTGGCAGACGTGTACGAGGGCATCCGTCGGATCTCTCCTGCCAACCCGGGAACAGGGAGCAGAGCCCCTGCGGCGCCACCCATCGGGCACGCTGCGGCTGCGTCAGCCCCCCAGCAGGAGCGAGGTAGCGCCCGTCGGGCCTGCCCCACCGAGAGCATTCGTCGGACCTCTCACTCCTGTCGCCCGTGGAGCAAGAGGCGCCTCGGCAACACCAATCGGGTTTGTCAGGCTCAGGGAGCGCCCGTCGGATCCCCTCTCTCTCCCCTCTGTCAGGGCACCTTGGGAACACCCGTCGGGCTTGCCAGGTCCAAGGAGCACCCACCGGATCTCCTTCCCTCTCGGCGTGGAGTTACAGCGGCGCCCGTCGGGCCTGCCAGGCTGAGGGTGCGAGTTTCGGCTCCCCCTCCTCCACTACGCCGGGGACTCCCAAAGGGGAGCGAGTCACCCCTCCTGCGGCCGAGTGGGACGCTCTTCTTTCTCCCCTACAGGTCCAGCATGTGGGGGACGTGACCAGCGCCCGCCTCCAGACGGCCGACGCTGACTGACTCCCAGGGGCGCCCAGGCCGCAGGCAACTCCTGACGGCCTCACCCTCCCCACGAGACCGCAGCCCTCGACCCATGAAGGGCACGCCCTCCTCTTCGGATTCCCCGGAGCCGCCTGGCACTTCCCGTACCCCGACCACAGCCCAGGCCCTACGTCGGGCCACTCGCCTCCTGGATCTCTTTGGTCCTAGTCCTGAGGGCCCAAGGATTTCCAGTGTTGCCTCTCGACGTGAGGTGACGCCCTCGCCCCCTGCCGGCCTCCCTCCTACACCTGCCTGACACCTGATCCTCCAGAGAGCGTGAGGGCCTTCTCTCCCGCTCCTGTCGTTACTCCTGGCCCTGGTGATATACGTGATTTCCCCTAGTGATTCCAGTGACTTCCCCCTTCCCTGAGTGAATCACTTCCCCCCCTTCTCCTCCCCAGTGAACTGTGTTCCCCACTTTATTAGTAAGCCCCACTGTGATTTCTCTAGTGATTCCCAGTAGACTTATCACCGAGCCCCGATTCAGTGTCACCCATAGGGTACGAGGGAGAAAACCTCTACCAGGGGGTATAAGGCCAGAAACAGACCTGAACTTATTGTGCAGCCCTAACATGGAAGCGTAGTGAGCCACAGACTCGTTTTTCCCCAGTGTGCCACTCTGCTATTGATAGTGTTATTTGTAATTAAGCTCTGCAAGTGCCGTATGTAGAATCCCATATTGTATTGTTCGTCCAAATCTGGTTAATATATGTATTATGCTGGTTTGCCTGTGTTTATGCCCTGTTCCTTTGGTAAATGTTCTAACCCGGTCGTGTAATAAAGGACCCTAAAAGCTTGTGCCTGTGACTTGTGCGAGGAGTCGCGCCTTCAGACACGGCAGTAAGCCCTGAGGGCCTGTGTATTTACGGAGCGAGGAGTCGCGCCACAAAAACACAGAGTATAACACCAATATTATATCTCACAGTTCGACAAGGGAGTAAAAATAATCTACAAATATTACACGCATGGTAACTGGGAAAGAGCTGCTGTAGGACCCAGTTTCGAATGACTCAGCATTCTGAAAGTCCCCCATTAGTGTTCTTGTTCATTTGTCGCATCTTGAATCATAAAAATTTTGCAATACAATTTACAGGCTGAAATGATCTTCAAGTGACAGGAGACATTACGGTTGCAATGGCAGAGCGATTGGTTAGTGGTGTGTGTGTGTGTGTGTGTAATTCACCGGGTCGGTCAGGATCTCTTGACGGTCGTAATCATCAGCTTTTACCCTCCCGGAGAGGAGCTGAGAGCTCATATAGTCCCATCTAAGGGCAAGGCTGTGAACTTCACACACGCACACACCCATCCCCTTGCTCAAGGAAAGCAATAACCACCCACTTCTTCCGTGAAACTTTTCGCAACCTGGGCAAGGCGCGAACTCCCGTCTACCAGATGGCAAGCGAGAACGTTACCACTGAGCCTGTGTGTGTGTGTGTGTGTGTGTGTGTGTTGTGTGTGTGTGTGTGTGTGTGTGTGTGCGTAACAGTAATATAGTTGTTATGTGTGTATGTCTGTGTAACAGAATAATACAAATAATATCAAATTTTATCCAGACATGGTGGAAGGGCAGTCCATGAGGACGCCTAATGTATATAACAGGAATACGTCAAAGGCGAAGGTCACAAGGCAATGTCAAACGTTGACCTGGTAAAATCATCTTAAAGATTTCATCCAATTTATACCAAACTTGGAGGAAGAGTTGAGGGCTACGCAAGAATGAAGTTAGTCAGCTTTGGAAGCACTCGAAAAGCAAGGTCAGATTTCGTTCCGCGTGTGACCTTGTTACGAAAATAACAAATAGTTTTCATTCGGGTTTAATCAAATTTGATTGAAAGGTTGGAGATCTGGCGTGGAGTAAACCTATTGTTCTTTTTAGGACAATAGGTCGAAGGTTGAGGTCACAGGGCTAGGTCAGTTTAAACTGATTTTATCCAAATTAGACCATACCTTCTGGAAGGACTGAAGATAAGGTAGGAATAAAAGGATTCGATTTTGAGAATAATTAGTCAAATCTCAAGGTCACGGGGAGTTGGTCAAAGACCCAGGTCATAAGACAGTGATAATTATTCAAGATATTTTGATCTGATTTGAACCAAACTTGGTGGAAGTGTTAAGGCCCCGGCAAGAAAGAAGGGATTCAGTTTTGAGCTCTGTCAAGAGTCAATTTCACACGGCAAGATCAAATGTTGGCGCGTGTGTCAGAGTGCAAATGAAAGTAAAACAAAAGACAAGACTTTATCAGTCTTTTATTTCCACGACCAAATTATGATCTAGTAGTGGTGAGGTTTTTATAGCTCCTAATGGGCATCTTGCATACATAGCGTTTCGGTTGATCACACCTGTCCGTGCCCCACAGGCCCATCTCTGTCATATACGCACATCCAGACCAAACTGAGGACCAGAATAAGACACTATATAAGAGAACACGCAAAAAAAAAAAAAAAAACGTAATAGTTCCACAAGTTAATAAACTGTTTCTGTAAGATAGAGCTGTGGAGCAGAATGCAGTGTTTTGAATTAGTGTGCGTGGCTGAAAGACTGAAGAGAATGGTTTTAGAAACAACAGCAGTTAGAGGAAAAGGGAGTGAACTATCAGACCAATATTTGGTTTTGTCAGAGAGGAGAGTTGTTGATTAAAATACTCTGCAGGGAAAAATCAGGTATAAGAAGAAGTACCGACAGTCGATAAGTTGAAGAGGATAAGAGGAATAGTATGAGAATACGTAAGTACCATAATGCAGAGGAAGAATATTAAAGGAGGTAGTGTGTGCAGCTTGGTGGAATAAGGAAGTGAATGACAGGGTGAAGGCAACTGCAGAAAAGTTGGTACCGTATATGAAGAGCAGGGTAGATTAAGGAAGGAGAGGGGATGTGTTAATCAGATATCTGCGCTAAAATGTCTGACATACGTTTTAGGGAGTGAACAATAGGTTGCATGTAGCATTTATGATTCTGGAGAGGGCATGTAACACTGTAAGTAGGCAGGCATAGTGAAAGATGCGAGGATTACTATATAGTGTGTTAGATGGAGGCCAGTTTACTCGAAAACATGCAGAGTCGACTATTACTTATGGAATAAAAGCAACTGTGTGAGTGGATGGTGCATTCAGCGAGCGATTCAGCTTCTCTAATGACTAAGACAGGATTGCGATTTGTCATGGTTTTTCATGTGTATAGGCTATGAATGGGATAATGCGATATGCATATGGATGAAGTAATGAGAGAAGTGAAAGCTAGGACACTTGGGAAGGGGATGATTTTGAAGAGACGAAGTAATGAATGGGAGTCGTCTGCACTTTTATTTGCAGAGCATTCAGTGGTAACAGGTATGGGGTGGAAGTTACAGTCTGGTAGAAAACTTTGGTTGTGTGTGTGTGTGTGTGTGTGTTGTGTGTGTGTGTGTGTGTGTGTGTGTGTGTGTGTGTGTGACCCAACAAACTTGAATGTGTGCAAAAGTAAGTGATGGAATATGAGTGGGGGGCTGATACGAATTTTATGTTAAGACTTACTACTACAGAGATGGAAAATATGCGAGTATTCAAGTGTTTAGGCAGTGTTGTGAATGATGGACTTTTTGAAAGATAAAGTGAGCAAGGAAGAAAGGAGTTAAGGACATTGAGATCAGTGACGAGAAGCAGGAATGTGAAGGTGGCAATAAATAAAGAAGAAAAAAATCATGACTATTTTTTTTTTATGTGTCCGACTCTGGGCATAGGCTTCACAGCCTGCTATCAAAGCCCAGCAGTCCTCCTGCGTACCATACACCTCTACATATCACCACTTCGGCGCTAACACCCACCGTCCATATTGAATACATGCTAGGGCTGTCTCATACAGGACTGGTGACATGGAGGCGATTTGTTTGTGGCCACCCCGTTCGGGATTGAGGCGTCTGGCAATAGATAGATAGATAGATTTTTACGACATGTCCGCGGGTCTTCTGGTAGATCAATAAAGCCTGATTTAATGAAATTCATTTTGAAAGTATATTTGATGCATCTAGAATTCAGATGACTATATCAGCTTATATCCTAATAATGGGAAGCAAGAGCGGCAATAAGCAGACTAAGACACAAGACTGAAAAAGAAAAGAAAATATTTTTCGGTGATAAAAAAAGATAAAAAATAAAAAATAAACAGCTCATATATCTAAAGGCGAGTCTGGGATTTTCAGGAGGGATGAGTAGGGAGGGATCCAAAATTTCACAGCTGAGAAGAATGGGTTGGGAAGAGGGTATCCTATTCCGAGGTGGAGACTTTTGTGGGAAGTAGAACACTAACTTATCTAGAGCTTGTAACAAAGCACCTGAGTGATGAAATTCAAACTTATTTTTAATATATTCACGATATTTGTATTCGGATTAGACTGAGATTCAGATTTTTTTTTATGATATCGTTTTCATTATATTTATGACATTATATTTATGGGATCGTCGAGGAGGAGTATGTGTCCTGTGTATCCACCCCCTCCCCCCGGGCGTGTCTGCCCCACTGCTCAGGGATGGAATGATAGGATGGAATAGATGGATCAGTGGAACGACTGATGATGTGAAAAATAGCATAATGTTGGCCTTGGAGAGTGAGGGACTGAATAGCAGTACGTATGAGAGTGAAGTGGTTTGGTTTAGAAAATGGAGGTCGATAAAACTGTGGAAATATATGGTGCAAGATTTTGTTACTTAGGGTGGCGTCTTCTGTGAAGAGGAGTTGTTACTGATTAGGAACAGAAACTTTTTAAATGACTGGCTGATGGACTTCGTGGGATGCGTGCTATGAAAGTTATTGTTAGAAAGACTGACCAGAGGCGAAGCTAATTGAGGCCTCCTGCAATATTTTGAACATCCATTCGTGACTGTGGCCAAAGATATGACTGTGTCCACACCAATCCGTATTAGAAGCATAATTTTCACCTGTAATGTAAATCCAAAACCATGCTTTACACGTATAAAAGTGACTTTGGAGCATCATGTGGAAGCACTTTCGAGGGACTCGCTCCTTTAATTTTAGCAGTTGCTCGTAATGTTGGCTCTGCATCGGAAGTAACTCCTCAGTGGCAGTCGTAACCTCATCTTTTATCTCAAGAGCACTGGAGGCGTCGATTTTTGTTGCACAGCACGACTGCGCATCTTTTGTTTAATTCTAACGTATTTTGATTCAGGGCTTCGTGGTATTTTTTTTTTTTTAAAGAAAATGCTTGTATGTTTCACCAATAAAGGAAGTGGGGTCAGGAGCGGGGTGAGACCTCGAACACACCCTCACATGATACACGACTTCAGCCTTGTGTAAGATGATATGGTTACAGTGATATTAGTTATGAACAGTGTGGTGAAAAGAGTATATATGAATGAGGCTGAGAGAAGAACAGGGCGTGTAAGACCGAGAAGACGGATGACTATGGCAAATGAACGTGTGAATAAGCCATGAATGTATATGTTCAGAACCACCTTTGGGCCAGTATTCTCGTGAACTAATATCACCTCAGTTTCTTCTGTGATGCTGTTTTATGCTTTCGATACTGACATAAATAAATTAAGACAGTAAATACTGTGCCATATGTGGCAATAAACTGGTAAGGAAGAGGTAATGAAATGACATCAAAAGTGTTTATCGCGGTCGTGATGATGATGATGATGATGATGATGATGATGATGATGATTATGATAATGTGATTGTTGCTGTTGTTGTTTTCATTGGGATTGTTGTTGTTATTGTTTATTCATTTACCTATACTGTCCAGATCTCCCCAGTTGGTAAAGGTAAGCGGCGTACCGTCCTCCCATCTCACCTCCTTATCCTCATCCTCATTCTCCTCAAACCTCACCCCTAGCCACGCTGCACCTGGAATAGTTTCCTTTATTCAGTACAGTAAGGCTTCTCTCTCTCTCTCTCTCTCTCTCTCTCTCTCTCTCTCTCTCTCTCTCTCCCTCTCTCTCCACACACATATCTGAAGCAAAGCCAAAGTAAAAGATAAAATACAATCCACTACGGATGAGGAGATCATCTATACACATGAGAAGGATGTTTGTGAAGCCCTAAATAAGAATTTCCAATAAGTTTTTACAGAAAGTAATTTTGAGAGGGATGATATGGAACATGTATGCCCAAACATATTACCAGATATACAAATATCAGAAAAAGAAATACAGGAAGAGTTAAGTCAATTGGACGAAGGAAAAGCAAATCGTCCTGATGAAATTTCATGTTGGGTGCTACATGAATGTGCAAAGGAGTTAAGTAGACCATTATCTTTAATATTCAAGGAATCCTTGGGTCAAAGCAAACTACCCGATATTTGTAAGAAAGCAAACATTGTTCCCTTATTCAAGAAAGGGAATAGACAAAGTCCACTCAACTACCAACCAGTATCACTAACTAGTGTGGTATGCAAGATATTAGAAAAGCTGATAAGAAAAGTTTGGGTAAATCATCTAGATCACAATATGATAACAGAAAGACAGTTTGGTTTCGGAAAGAGATAATCATATGTTACTAATCTACTGAGCTACAATGATAGAGTTGCAGAAACATTACAGAAAAGAGAAGGGTGGGTGGACAGTATCTATCTAGCTTTCAAGAAAGCGTTTGACACAGTACCGCACCACAGATTTTTACGGAAACTGTACCATCAAGGAGGAATCCGAGGCAAACTATAATGTTGGATGCAAGATTTTCTCAGAAAAAGGGAAATGAGATCAGTATCCTACTAAGGGGAAATTACTCATCATGGAGGGAAGTGACTAGCGGAGTTCCACAGGGCTCAGTGGTGGCACCAATTATGTTTTTAGTGTATATAAATGACATAGATAGTAACATTGGAAATGAAAGCTATCTAAATATATTTTCTTTTCTAATGATGCAAAAATACAAAGGATAATTACTAACACAGACTCTTGCAAAGAGCTACAAGAGGAATTAAATAAACTTCATGAATGGAGCAATACATGGCAAATGAAATTCAATGTGGACAAGTGTCATGTAATCAAGTTTGGTAAAAGTGGAAAAAGGCCTGATTGGGATTATAAGTTAGGAAGTAAAACCCTTCACAAATCAGAAAGAGAGAAGGATCTAGGTGTGATTATCAATAACAGACGGTCTCCGGCTGACCACATATCAGTGAGATGGTACGGAACATGTATACACTGCTTGCAAATATGAGAATAACATTCACATACATAAATGAAGACGTGCTGAGAAAGAAATAACATCATTCATCAGACCAATCCAGGAGTATGCATCAGTAGTCTGGAATACTCATCTCACAAAAACACATACTGTAGATAAGACTGAAAAAGTTCAAAGGGCTGCTACAAGATGGGTACCAAGCTTAAGGGATCTAAGCTACGAAGAAAGACTAGAAAAACTGAATCTACCTACACTACAGAAAAGAAGGAAAAGAGGAGACATCTATCCATCTATCTATTGCCAGACACCATAATCCCGTAAGGGGTGGCCATTTGACTTTGAGATATTTTTTTTTACGGGGAGGGGCACTAACCCTCCACCAACCCACTTGTTGACACGTAGGGAGCACGTGTAAATGGTTTCTTGGCTTACAGGAAACCCAGCGTTGTAAATGGTTTCTTGGCTTACAGGAAACCATTTGGCTTGTCACTCAATGTAATGCCACCTGTAAAGGAAAGAAAAGTAATAAGAAGTGACAGGAAATATAGGAGACATGATTATGCTATATAAATGCATATCAAGGAAGGAGAAAATAGACATAAATGAATATACAGTATAACCTATGGGGAAGCATCAGCAAGAAGACACTGCAAAAAACTGCATAAAAAGAGAGGAGATAAAGACGTAAGGAAATTTAGTTTCCCAAATAGGGCAACTGATCAGTGGAATGCACTACCGAATGAAACAGTATGTGCCAAAACAATTAATAAATTTAAGGATATGTATGATAAAAATGGTTTAAGCCACGAGACAGTACGAACTTGAATCATTCCTGTAAAGATACAATTAGGAAAGAACAATTAGGTAAGAACACACACACACACACACATACAGAGCAGGATGTTGTCTGCGGAGATCTTTAGGATATGTAGCTCTAAATTTTCAGGTTTTCTTATGATACAAACATTCGTTTTTCCCCCCCAGTTTTATGTGAAAATATTTAATGAGTAAATGTTAGTAATTGCTCAGTAATACCAGGATGAACTTAGATGGTGGTACAAGTGTAATGAAGTATATATAACTAACCATCGCCGAGCAGAGAGAGGACAAACTCGTTCTCCATGTGTGAGTGTACTGATGTGATATGGAAGCCTCGGAGTTTGCATGTAAGTGATGCCTGTTGGTATGTGGCCACCTCACGCTGGTAGGGCTCGAACGGCAGCCAGTAACACCAAGGTGGCGGTACAGCACGCCAATCATCCCCAACTCTGTCCTCATTCCTGACACCAGCACCCACACCCACACCCACCACATCCTCAACACACATCCACAGACCTAGAAGCAGAATCTGAATCAGAATTGCTTATTTCATCAAAAATAGCTGTTCTAGATGCATGATGATTACAACAGTAATAAAAATCTCTCCGGTAATTTAATTACTTTCTGTGGACTCTCTAAAGTCATACCTTAGTACAGCATAGAGAACATATTTTTTTCTCTCTCAAATAACAGAACAGAGGAAGGAAAAACAAAATTAATAAAAAAAATCCATACACCAGATTACTGGTGTTCTCGGGTGATAAGAAATCTGTAACAGTTGGACTTTAACAGCAGTAGGTTGAAGTTTGGGGGGAAACAATTCTGGGGAGTTATAGTTCCAAAGAGATGCAGTTCGGAGAATAAAAGATTTCTGATAGGCGGAAGTTCCGCAAAATAATTACAACAGAGAGCACCATGTCATGCTGCTTGTGATATACATAGATCATCGCATAAAAAATGTGTAGAATATTCATAACAAAGGAAAACTTGCATTCCTAAGTATTCTTCCAATCTCCATGTAGAAGTTCCTAAATAGAAGTGTCTTTTGTAGTGTTTGGTAATGTTCTCTACAACTTGGAGAGCCCAAACGGTAACTGAACGTGCCTGTAGCTGCGGTACTTGTGTGTGTGTGTGTGTGGATTTGTAATGTTACTCAGGGTAAGAAGTTGCAAGAACCAGTTGGATAATAGTAACTGCATGATTTCAAAACTTCTTCACCATTATGATAGACCAGTTTCTGTTTAGATTTTAGCAAGCTAATCTCTACAAAGACAGGTTATATTTTCAAATCCCCCATACAGCTCATTTAATAGCAAAGTGTAGAGTTTTTCAATACTGTTTTATTAAAGTAGCATTGGAAGTACCCTAGATTTTCAGACAGCAATACAGTATGTAGAGAACAAGTTACTGTACCACTGTTATTCTTGTTGCTCGCTCAAAGTTGTCCTTGAGTGCAGTACATGGTAATTCTAATAACGCTCATTTATCTAGTGATAGGTAACAATCAAATGAAACGTGACGATGTGAATAAACCAGATTTTTGTATGCTTGTTGTAGGATATCATTGTTTTTCAGTGAATGGCAGTATTGTCTGGTGTCCTGACATGTGCTGCCGTGTTTTTTATTTTTATTTTTATTATTATTTTTTTTTTTACTGGCGTTTAGCTATACAATGTTTCTGAGGAAAACCATCATCAAGCGTGACTCATGCTCAGCTGAAGAGATTTGTAGATCACTAATGAAGCCTGAGCCAAGGAGTTGTGTATTGTTGGCGTACTGTACCAACAAGCAATCTTTAATGCTGTCTGTCGTATAACCGAC
Organism: Birgus latro; assembly: GCA_018397915.1. Classification (NCBI taxonomy): domain Eukaryota; kingdom Metazoa; phylum Arthropoda; class Malacostraca; order Decapoda; family Coenobitidae; genus Birgus; species Birgus latro. The sequence continues at coordinate 22,196 of JAGKTI010012387.1, forward strand.
AGAGTGCAAACAGAATTGGACCAAGGAATGAATCCTGAGGCACTCCATATGTTATGACTACTTTTTTATTTATAATACTGACATATGTCAAGTATTCTTCAGCTCAAGAGGGAGGGACGGATTACTCAACTATATATTCAACAATACCTCCAGCTGCTTATACTGATATACTTGGGATGTCCCACTCAAGGCTGGTGTCATGGTACTATACTGTTTTTACTCTAACTTGGCCTTGATTTTCGTCCTTTTGTAGCATATTTCACCCACCGTAGTGACAGAAAGAGACAGTACTAGGGTTATATATTCTTTTCATAACACTTCTCATGACTAGCACCATATTCTAATGTTAATCTGTTGCTACAAGTCGGTATTAAAGATGGAGAGATGGCAATTCAAGGCCAAGTAAAAACAGTAGAGGAGGATTTTTTTTTTTATGAAGTTGCGTTGGCCTTTATGAAAAGTTGAGCATTTGAAAGAGTCACATTCTTCGAAAATAACTAGGAATTGAACTACTGACGGTGGAGCGTGCGTATTTCAGTGACAGTGGAGCGTCCGTACTTCAGTGACAGTGGAGCGTCCGTACTAGTGTGTTAGTTATAAGGAAAACAAAGATAAAAAGTATTGACATTGCCACTCACCCATTGCAATGATTACGAAGTCCATGAATAGCTATGGGAGTGAAAATTCTCTCTCTCTCTCTCTCTCTCTCTCTCTCTCTCTCTCTCTCTCTCTCTCTCTCTCTCTCTCAGTCAGTCAATGATACACACGGTCTGTTCTGAGTTTCCATTTTACAAGACACCAGACATATGAAAACAACACTAGCTTGTCTTCTTAAACGCCAAATGTCACTGGGGTTAGGAGAAGGATAGGACAGACAAGATACAGATAGGGAAAGAGAAGATTATGCTGGCAGACAATAATAGAAGGTGTATGTTTGGTTATTTAATTCAGCGGTACTGTAATTCACTTCAAAACGTCCTCTGAGCACAAGGCCAGTACCAGATCAACCGAGATAAAAGGGGTACAGTCAGGGGAAGTTAGGATGAAGGTAGGATAGATGCAAGATATATACAGTACAGACGGTGATGGGGAAGACGGTGGTAGTAGTCAGTGATGTGGGGTCTAGGGTAGGACAGATGCAAGAGAGACGGTAACAGGGAAAGCAGTGGTAGCAGAGGGTGGTATGTTTGGTAGGACAGATACAAAACACTGACGGTGACGCGGAAGACGGTGGTAGCAGCCTGTGGTGTGGTGTACGTTTGGTTATTGCGAATTGGCGTTATATCTTGTGAACAGCCACACCGTAAAACACTTAGAGAACTAGTTAAGTTATCCAATCACGTTTTTCCTCTCTCTTCCTCCCTCCCTCTCTCACCCACCCTCTCACTCACTCTTCCCAGTTCCTTGCTCACTCTCTCACTCTGTACCTCAAGGCTGCAAGCATACTGACTGGAGGTGATTGGCGGGAGGTTATTGTGCTTGTTGAGAGAGAGAGAGAGAGAGAGAGAGAGAGAGAGAGAGAGAGATGGGGGAAACTAAGGAAGACAGGGGAGTGATAAGAAGATACAGTAGAAGAAGGGAGAAAGAGAGGGAGGCGAGGACTGAAGAGAAGTGAGAGAGGAGAGAGACGAAGCAGAGCGAAGGAGGAAGGGACGAGGAAAAGGAGGAGGAAATAGTATGTTCAAGGAAATGATGAGGCAGGCTGAGGAAGTGAGTGATCATAAGGAGGGGAAGTGAGACAGACAGACAGACATGAGACAGACAAGCAGACAGACACACACAAACACAGTTACAAAAACTTATGATGCAAACGAGATGATCAGGCCTTAATACTAACAGAAAGACTTGAGCAGTAATCACAAAAGGTTATGGAAATAATAGAACAGCGGAAGACCCTCCCCCACTCTTCAGACCCTCCTGCGTTATGCCGTACAGGAAAGCAGTGAGGGACATTAACTTGCAGGACTGCAGTGCCTGAAGGAAATTTTATAAGAAAGACTGAAACCAGTACTAAGAATGAAATAACTCAACATGTAGTCTGCAATTATACTATCCTTACCTTATCTAGTGCTATAATTCCATCTTGAATGCTCAGTTATGCCAACAGCTTAACACTAGTCACGAAGGAGTGCTGTGAAAAGGATGTAGAGACGTAGCATTAACTTGTTCTGCTTATAAATACATACCAAAAAAAAAAAACAGCAAGAAGACACGGCGTATGTGCTGGGCGGCCCCTTTGGGACCTCCCAGGCCCTGCCTTCCCCCTTACTATTTAACAAGTCAGCCCACACCCCACTGACCGGGCTAATGTATGGCCCGGCCTCCACTATAAGTGGAGGAAATCTTAAAACGAACGAACGATCTGCCAATACAATATGTGAAACAAGCCGCAAAAGGACAAAAATGTGGGCTAGTTTTAAGGTAAAAGAACTACGATGTTTTTTTTTATTATTGCATTTTTTTTACTAGTTTATTTATGATTTCTCCTCTTTTACTGGTAAGGATCGGCCCATGCACTGATGAA
>JAGKTI010012388.1:0-24716 GCA_018397915.1 Birgus latro
CTTACTCCTCCGACATAGATGAATGCATAAGTGAATGAATGATTGGACAAAAAGAACATTTCATAAACTTGTTCGTCGCACTGGTCGGCCTAAGTAGCTTACAAGAATCTAGCCATCAATATCGGAACTGACACGAGACATGTTAGTACTGTATTTGGATGATGCCAGAAGAGATATATTAGCTCACTGTGACTTGGTGATAATGGCATGACACATTTATAAATTCTAATAACTCCTGCAAAAATGAATACAGTCATTAAACTGGCAAATTTTCATTAGCAACAGGCATAATAATTATATCATGCTCATCATATCGAGTAACATGCAGTAAACTCCAGACGTTCAGATGCTTCACAGCAAGCTTCATAAACCTCAGAAGCTATCTGGGGAGGGGGAAGGAGGGAAGGGGGTGTAGAGGGGGAGAATGCCATGTTGCCACATTCATCAAATCGCCCACCATGAAAGGAACGAAACTACTGTGGCCAACAGTACCTGTGACCAAGACTGCAAATAATGTATATGACATATGAACACAATTAAAAACAGCACTCTCTGATAGGCCAAACAATTCTGCAAATTCTCTGTATGTGGCTCTGTTATCTAAATACCACAAACCTAGCTGAAGGCACAGTCTAGCTGGAACAAGTGCTGTCCCTCCACAGAACACCGGTCTGTACTGCTCTTGAACAATTTCAAGGAGAAAAGCAAAGGTTTCCTTGGTGACTCGCATATTCCTGAAGAAATCCAGATCTTCTTTCTGATCTAGGTAATCACTGAAGCCTTTCTGCTTTGCAGGTGATTCTCTGCATCAAACCAAAGGAACATAATGGAATTATAAAGTATGGTTTTGGTAATATTACTAATGTTATTTTTGGGGGAGGGGTGCGGAGACACATTGAACCCAAAGGAACATAATGGAATTATAAAGTATGGTTTTGGTAATTACTAATGTTATTTTTGGGGGAGGGGTGCGGGGACACATTGAACCCAAAGGAACATAATGGAATTATAAAGTATGGTTTTGGTAATATTCGTTTTGTTTCGTTTTTGAAGGCTCCAACATGCTTGCATGTGTCGGCCTTGGTCACCTAATGGCGGCTCTCCACGCTACTCGATCTTTGGCAGCCTCCCTGTTCAGTCCCTTAACCCTTAAGTCACACTTAATGACCTTGTCCCATGTCTTTCTCGGTCTACCCATCCCCCAATATTAACATTTCTCACCCTCTGTACCCAATTATAATCCCCCATCCTCTCCACAAGGCCAAACCACCTCAGCCTACCTCTCCTCATCACAACACCAATACATTCCAGTCCCATCCTACCTCTCAACTCTTCCATCGTAAACCCAGCCCCCCCAGGCCTTGCACACAGGGACGCACTGCACATCCACCTAATCACTGTCATTTCTGTACGCTTAAACCTGCGAATATCCTCTTCCTTTACTGCCCAGGTCTCACTACCAAACAGCATCACACTCCTAACACATCCTGCATACAAAGACCCCTTAGCACGTAAGGAAAGTCCTCTCAATGTCAGGAGAGGCAACAGCTCCCAGAACTTCTTCCAACCACTTCTCACCCCAGCAACCGAGCTAACTCCAGCCCCACCTCCGGCACATAACATGTCTCCCAAATAACAAAACTCCTCCACACACTCAAGAGACTCACCTCTCATGCCTAACAATCTCCACCTGCTCTCCCCGACACGCCGGGCACATGAAATCAGCATTATCTCGCAGTCTACCTCTAATACCACTACATCTCTTGTGTACCCATTTATCACAAACACTACACAAGATGGAATTACTTCCCACACCCTTGTGGCAAACTGCACATGGCCACTCTCCCTCTCCTCTGATTGTACCGCCACCAACCCTAGATATCACCACTTTTGTAATTATTTTTTTGGGAGGGGTGCGGGGACACACTGACCTAACAGCAGAGTGGCTCACTGAAGGGAACAACTGAATGGAAATGAGAGTCAATTTTTAGTTTCACACAACCACTGATCTTTGCATCAAATCTGAGTGTTTCCAATGGTTTTTGATGTGATTCATTGGATTTTGCCCTTCAAATCTATCGCCAATCAATGGTTTGAAGAGAATGAATATTTTTGCAATCACCTTAGAATCCACTATTTTTTTTTTTTTTTTTAAATAAAGGTCAAAATGAACAGAATTACACCCAAAACCATAGGAAACGCTCAGGTTTGATGCAAAAATATGTACTGTGGGCCTACTAGTTACCCTCACCTAACCTAACCTAACCCAACCCAATGCAAGTATTATTCATTTGCGAGCAAAGTGCATAGAATGAAAAATGGTCTAAACTGGCCAAGATGTTATTTGGCAAACTTATTTTTCTAAGAATCTCTGGTTGTGCGAATCTCAAAATTGTCCGAAATGAGCACTACCAGATACCCAATAATCACAAGGCAATGTGACCCTAAGGCAGAAATTTCCCACACATTCACTACGTTGTTATCACAAATGAATATCATCTTGATAATTCCTTTCCCCTGAAAGTATGCATTGATAAAGAGTTCCTAATGCAGGTACAGTTCATGCCTCATACAGGGAGTGCTGCCTGTAGCATGCACACCTGAATGAACCAAACATTCATTCATACACCTTGCTGGCCAACTTTAAATGGCCAATCATCTGCACCCAAAAGAAAAAAATAAATATAAAAATATATAAATCTGGAAGGCACAACTGCATGATGAAGTTAGCTCCTCTTCTACCAAACTGAATAAGGCATGCCAAACTCTTGTCTGGATGATCCTACATTCAAATTTCATCCAACCAACATGAACTATGGTCAGCTAAGTCTCATCATCGTCCTTACCCAAAATTTGACAAACTCATAACCTGTTTCCAAGAAAACTATTGCCCTATGAAGCCTCTTCTCAGCTACCTAGTCATAAACAGGCAAACTTCTCAAAAACCTCCTTAAACTCATACTACTGACCTTATCTAACCAGCAATACAACCATAAAATCTATTTTTTTATCGAGAAAATGTGTAGATGGGAAATGGGATGTAAAAATGTGGAGATACATGTGTTGGGGTACGTTCACTTTACACAATCTGCTTCAATTATGGAAGTTTGATATTCCTGAACAGTAAAACAATGGCTGTAAATTTACTGGCGCTGCAAAGCCTAATAAGTACGTAAAATGAAGCAATACCACGTTACCAGACTTTTACTCACCAAACTTTTTACGAATATCAAACCCTAACCAGTCCATGATTCGTTATTTCCTAACATAAACAACATAACTTTTAGACCACATTACAAACATGATGGTCACAAATGTGTTGTCTCCAGAATCATTATTAAGCTTGCTATCAGTACACCAGTATATCAATAAGAGTTCTTAACAAGCACCCCAAGTTTGTACATTTAAAATTGTCCTTATATACTGCCCTTCATCTTTCTAGTGCTTAACACACCTGATTTACGTACCTGTGCCTCTGTTGCTCCTGTATTCCTCTACAAGGGTGGACACAACAGTCGCAGACTCTTGTGTGTCTGAAAACAACGGAAAAGTTCCCTTACGGAGGGAAGAATTACTGCTTAGCTCCAAAATATCTGAAGCTCCAATATCTGCCACGTTGCTTTTTAGAGGCAAGGGAAGGACATCTTTCTCTGAATTGGTATTCTTTAAAAAAAAAAAATCCCTCTCCTTCCGAGCTGATCGAAGGGAAAAGTTTTCCCATCTAGCAGCCGAAATTACTGGAACTTGACGGAATCATTTGACCCGTCTCTTCAAAAATTCCTTCGCAATTTTTGTGCGTTCTTTTGTAGTTCATTGTCTTAAATAATTTTAAAATGTCGATGAAAGGTGCTGCACAATATTATTAATACGATTTAAAACGATATACTGATTTTTTTTTTGCGCCATTTGTATTTTTCAAAGTGTTACCCATGTCGGCTGAGATGTTTAGCTGGACATAAACAAAGCAGACGACGTACTAATTCCGATATTCATCCAGTATTATATGATCTGACACTGACAAATCTCGTACATTATGGCCAGGGTCACACCAAGATTTTTTTTTTCAAGAAGTATTTTGCTTATTAATTTGCCCGGAAAAGGAAAATCTGCCATCAAGGTCACACGAGTGGTTTGGCTCATGTCTTCCAGCTGGAAAAAAACAAGTGAGCACCGCCATGCGAGTACGTGAGACGGATGTTAACAAGTGATTCTTACACTTACGAATAGGATAATAATAATTTTCCACGAGTATAATTTATTATCAAAATATTGTCTTGAGGAGTGAACATTGCTGCAGAGTTGGCCAGAATGGTGTTTATGACTGAATACAAACCAACAGTATGGGTGTTGGCGACCTCCTACATCTCAAATGTGTTGTGTTTTCATTATCCAGCACGAGATATGCATGTTTTGATGTATTAGTTTATAATTCTAAAGCTCCACCATAACAAATATCAGCAGAATGGGACGTTAGTCTGACAGGGCTACCAACCTGAACATTTTCCCTTCCCTTCCAATGGAATCTCTATGAATACCGATGGAAATCATAACTCCTTGGACGGGAAGGAAAAGTTTAGGGAATGGATTATTTTTAAGAATACGGCAAATAGGTTCACTGCACGGGACGGTTCTACAGATAACGTTGCTTGCCTGGAGCTAATGGGTCTGCATGCCCAGACAATCCAGGGTTAACGAACAACAACAGAAAAAAATAGAATCAATACGTTTTTTGTCTTTCCTGGCATCAATCAATTACCTGTTAGTTCCTGTCTCAGATTCACAATGGTTCATAAGCAGCCTTCGTAAAACCTTATTCCTCTGTAGGAAAAACAGTCTGTTCTGTTCCACCTACGGTTTTGCCGACGTATATTCAAAACAGCGCTAGTAATTAGTGTGTCTCTCCGGCATAAGGCCACTCCTCGCTACTTCTCTCGCCAAATTCGTTGTGGATCCCCGGCTATATTCTCATAAAAAAACTTATGGTCCAATTTGCGTAACTCAGAGCCTTGGAGCACCGCCAGGTGTAAGTTTGCCAAAGTTGCATCATTTAAGTGGTTGGTGGCAGTGAAGTGGTTAACCCTCTCCAGTTACTCAGACTTTTTTTCACCGAATTGAAACTGCCTGATGTAAGCTGGACGAAAATGCTGCTAGAGTTGACACGACCTTGACAGGGTTAATGGTGGCAGCAAGATCGTTAATCCCTTCACTGTAGTGACGTATTTTATATTTAGTTCCTGGTACCATCAGAGGATTTTATTCGGCTTAGAGGACCCTATTCGATAACGGGCAATTAGACGACAGCCGTCAAAGCTTCTTTACTTTAATGGTCACTTTTAATACGAATAATATCATTTGGTCATGACCTGAAGGAAATTAAGAATATACGTCCTCGCACTGAAGAGCATTTTAGCAGAGAGGGAAGAGAGAAACAGCAAGGAGGAAAGGGAGAAGTTGGGAGGGAAAGGAGGACAATAAATTTCAACCAAGTGAGCCTTTACATCAGAAAAAAGGATGAGAATTATTCTCGTTGGGTCGTAAGATGTTAATTAGTTCACCTCACACACTAATTCCAGTTTCCTTCACCCACTGCTTAATCCTCTGCAGTTTGCCTCACACACTAACTTCATTTTCCTTCCATCTGCAGTTTAATCCTATGCCCAATCTTGCTCCATTTCTGTTATCAAAGCCTGTTCGTGTGGCTGTCTCTTTATCTTTCCTGTTATACTCGCTGTTCCTTTCGCATCTAATCAACACTTCATCACTCAGTCAAATTTCAGTTTCCCTCACACATTCTACCGCCAAAACTAGCCTCGTTTCTGTGATATCAAGACCTGTGTCTCGTTCCTTTTCATTCCCTCCCTCCCCTTTTCCCCCATCCTCTTCATTGTTCTTTTCCCCCTTAATCAGTTGACCTTTCATTCCAATTCCACTTTTTTTTCCACCTCCCCTTTCTTCCTCCTGCCAAACTATTGTAGTCCCATTTCTCTTCCCCCACTCTCTTTTTATTCTCGGTGTTTCCTTTCCCACAGTTTGATAGCCTCCCTCCCCAAAATTAACGGCCAAAATACCTTACCGTAATGGCTTCGGTAAACTTCGGTTCGGAGATAAAAGTCGCTTTGTGTCCATTTAATATCCGGACCTGAAACCGAGGCCGTGATGGGTCGGGGCTCTTTATCTAGTAATTTGCATACGGGCTGGTCCAGCGGTCTCCGTTATTATGCCATTATTTGCGATGGCTGCCGATTTTAACCCTCTGGCTTCGCTGATCTATTAAGGGAATGAAATCGTCCTTTCCTAAGATGGAGCAAATCCCAGCCATGCTTTAATTATTGTAACTCATTGGAAACATTTGTACTCAGTGTTATATTCTAACCTATATCACCAAAATCTAGACTCTAGTATCTTAAAGTATGTTGCAGACAGATAATCCTAATCATTCATTTGGGGAGACTTTCTGTGATGAGGGTTGTACTGTTTGCTGTCTTTTCGCAAACGGTGGTATAAACAGAATAAACTTACTAGTGGCAAATAAGTAAATAGTTCATCTTATGAATGGGTTAAATATGTGTCATAACACCGCCCATCAGCCTTACGTGAGATGCACTGTTTCCAATTTCCACTAAACATTTCTATTATCAGTCGCTATTATTTCCAATTAATTTTGCTTCACCTCAGGTATGAAAATGGTGAAATAAAAAAAAAAAAACATAATTATACTACCCCCACATTCATAAATACCATCATCGTCACCACGACAACCATTTGTAATAAAACAACTACGACCACCACCACTATCATCATTTTATCCTCCACAAACAAAACCATATATAAAGCAGAATCCCCACAATATTTTCCCCTGGCAATTGGTCGCTTGCACAGTTTTATTGCTAAATCAGGGCGGTATGAAATTTCATGGGCTTAAGTTATGAGATATGAATAAGTTTCCTTGGTTACTGGTCATATACCCTTCAGTCTCAGTACACATGGCCATCGACTGAGCTGAAACTGAATAGCGATCTTCGTCAGACTGGAAAACAAAGTGCTTTTTGAACATACCCACTGTTACTATACAACCATCACAAACATTCATACAGTACCACAACAATCACAATTAAGTCCTTCTCGTCATCTACATAAATACAAATATACATACATAAATTCATACACACATACACACACACACATTAGGGCACGTTCACACGTGTGACGAACAAGTGCTGGCAACTTGTATAAGCAACACAGTAGTGAACACGCTGCAAACATGTTGGGAACAGCAGCGTCCAGATCATGTTGGCAACATCATGATGGAGTCTCAGCTGCCTCGTATGGACACACTTATCCCATCGCCTCTGCTGCCATTGTTTGAAGCTGCATTGAAACATGTTTGCATACATCTGTCCAAATATTGCTGCAAACATGTTCCCGAACATGTTGCCTGCCATGTTGTCAACATACGTTCGAGGGCACGTGTGGATGCGCCCTTACGGTAACATATATATTATTCTTGCCGTCTCTGAGATATTTTATTTAGATCAGAAAATCTTTTCAAACTGGAGGAGTTATTCTTGGTCTTCACATACCCGTTTCAGTGACAGAGGTCCTTCTTGAGTTGAGTAACCTTGTCTGGAGGTTGCAAAAATATAACTGAAAAGTACATTCAACTATGGAATGACTCAGGTATTAAACCTAATAGCAAGGATGGCAAAGCATGTTTTTCTTTTTTTACTCCATTATTAACCTTACACGTCCCATTAATGTTTGAGTACATTGCAATGTTGTGTCATGCTCAGTCCAGTCAACGTACCGATACGTTTTGCAATTGCGAGGTCCGTCATTTGCACATTGGTCAAATTTCACGCTTAATTTTTGGTACATATACCCGGGACACCTTCCTTTACCTGCCGCCAAGCGGGGACACTTGTCTCGATCACTCACTTGTTAGCAGTGAGTACAGACATGGTGCGCTGAGGTCTCTATGATGACGAAATTTAAGCTGCCCTCAACACCTTCACAGGCGACAGTGATTCCCCAATCAGTGACGATATGGAGGCAAGGACTACGTGGTGCCTGATGATGAAACGAGCAGAAGTGATCAGGAGGTACCGTCACCAAGGAAGCAGCGGTATGTTATGTACCGTAAGGCAAGGGAAGGCCAGCCTGGCCCTCAATCACGTGCACACACCTTTCTCCAGCCCGTAGACGAAAGGTCTGAAGAGGACGAGGACTAAGATGGAGCCGTAGGATGTGGTGTTACCTCGTGGTTGGAGAAAAAATGAATGAATGAATGAAGATGCGACCTGGTGGCACAACAGCAAAGGTCATATGCCGCCTAACACAAACAATAAAAGAAAATTAACATATATAATAATAACAATAAAAAGCAAAGAGAAAATCGACGCTTAAAACAAACCGGCTATATACAAGAGGAATAATAAAATACAAAGAAAAATTATGCTTAAAACAAACCAACAGTATAAAAGCGACCAAAACAAAAAAACTAAAAATATAATGGAAAGATAAGGGTTAAAACTAGTACATTATCATTAAAACACAAGCCAAAATATGGTAAAGTTCTATAGCTTGCGGAAAAGGCCAGAACGCAACACAAAGGAGAAAGTACTTCCCCCCATAACACAAGCCTCTTCCCCAAGCACTGAGGAGAGAAGGGACGAACCGTTGTAGGCTCAGCATCTAGAAAGGTACGGCAGACGAAGGTCCCCAAGACTGGGGCACTCAACAAGGAGATGCCGCACAGTCAAAGGAACCAGACAGTCATCACAATAGGAAGGGGGCACCCTCTCCATCAAAAAACCATGTGTCAGCCTAGTGTGGCCAATCCGAAGACGAGCCAAAGCTTTTTCCCACTGTCGGGACAGTCTCACATATCCCCCATCACCCAGGTTCCTACGAATGCTGCGGAGTTTGTTCGCCCCTGCTGTATCCCACCTCCTCTGCCAGCAGGAACGGACAGCCCCCACAATGGCCGCACACAAATCCTCGGATGGGACACGGCAACTTGGAGAGGAAGGACGAGACGGAGCAGCTCTAGCCAGAGAGTCAGCTCGCTCATTGCCCACGACCCCTACATGTGCAGGGACCCAACACAGTTGTACAGAGTATCCTCGCCTGAATAATAAGAAGAGCCATTCCAAGACAGCTAAAACTAGGGGATGTGACGGGAAGCCATGAGACAAAGCTTGTAAGGCACTGGCTGAGTCACTAAAAATGGTAAAAGAAGCTGGAAGAAAGCTAAAAATCATTTCAACCACAACTCATATGGCAGTAAGTTCAGCAGCAAAAACAGATGTAGAAGGAGGGAGACTCCCACCACGGCTAAAATCACGAAAAATTACACCAAAGCCTGTCCCTGCTCGGGATTTAGAGCCATCCGTATATACAGGGACTGAGTCACTGTGAATAGAGGCATATTCCAAAAAATAAGACAGAGCTGCCTGTGAGGAAATAGATGCCTTCCTCTCGAGGATGTAATCACATGGTTGCACTTCTGGGAGAAGCCAGGGAGCCACTCGGGGGATACGCATAGGGCAAACAGGGAAGGACTGGACACCCAACTCCCCCATGGCAACCCTCGCTCTGTACCCAAACGGATGTGGATAGCGAGGATGGGTGTTATAAAAGGGGAAAAGAGCGACCTCAGAGACAGCCTGACAACTCAATGAGCTCGGAAGACGGTGAAGGCGGTGCCAACACTGCACCACCAGCGACTGTCGGCGGAGATCCAGTGGCGGTTTGTTTGCATCAACCAACAGCCTTTCTATAGGGGAAGACCGGAGAGCCCCAGTTGACAGACGAATCCCAGCATGATGAACCGAATGTAGTGGTCTCAGCCGGGCCTCAGTAGCAGAAGAATATACCACACACCCATAGTCCAATTTGCTCCTCACTAAGGTGCGGTAAAGTCGGAGCTGGCTGGTCCTGTCCACGCCCCAAGACAAGTGAGATAAGGTTCGTAGGAGGGACAAGGCACGGAAGCATGATAGTCGTAATGAACGGATATGAGGTACCCACGTCAGTCTCCTGTCGAAAATGAGCCCAAGAAACTTTGTCTCGTCTACACATCGCACCCTCTGGCCATATAACCGGAGTCTGGGTCAGGGTGAACACCTCTCAAGTGGCAGAAATGTAAGGCCACCGTCTTTGTTGGGGAGAAACGGAAGCCGTGCATGGTGGCCCACCGAGAGACCCTATCTATAGCGAGCTGCATGCGACGTTCAGCCACGGACGTTCGGGAAGCTGCATACCATAAAGCCAGATCATCAACATACAGTGAGGCAGACACTCCTTCTGGGATAGAGGACACAATACCGTCCAATGCTACGACAAAAAGGGTCACACTGAGGACACTTCCTTGAGGCATCCCATCCTCCTGATGGTATGAAGGAGACAGGGTGCCACCAACCCTAACCCTGAATGTACGGTCATGCAGAAAATTTAATATAAATAGGGGAAGCCTGCCTCGTAAACCATAAGAATGGAGTTGTTGGAGTATACCAAACCGTCATGTAGTGTCGTATGCTTTCTCAAGATCAAAGAAAACGCACACCAGATGTTGCCTTCTAGCAAAGGCATCACATGCTGCAGTCTCAAGGCGAACTAGTGCATCAGTTGTTGAGCGACATTTTCAAAACCCAAAGTGACACTGAGAGAGACATTCATTCCTTTCTAGAAAATACATTAGGCGTGTGTTGACCATTTTCTCAAATAGTTTGCACAAGCAGGATGTTAAGGCAATTGGTCGATACTCCAAGGGACTGTTGCCTGTCTTCCCCGGCTTCTGGAACGGCAGAACAATAGCCTCACACCAAGAGGTGGGAAGAGAAGATTCCCTCCAGATTTTATTAAAAAGGCTGAGGAGAAAGGACAAAGCATCCTTATCCAGGTGTTGGAGCATTGCTTTAGGAATATCATCTGCCCCGGGTGAGGTGTCATGACAGAGGGAAAGGGCAGATTGGAGTTCACAAAAAGAAAATGTTAGGTTGTAGGACTCCACACTCCCTGAACGGAAGTCCAACACCCTTGCCTCCTCTATCTCCCATCGTCTGGCAAAAATTGGTGAGATAGTGTCTCTTTGACTGACTGCCGCAAAGGCAGACGCAAAAATATCGGCCACAGCTGCAGGATCACCAACAGGCTCACCATTAGACATCAGCACATGAGACCTGCCTTGACTGAACTTTCCCGAAGTCTTTTGCACCCTCTTCCACACCAGAGACATTGGTGTCTTTAAGTTAACAGATGACACATATGCCATCCATGAATCCCGCTTCGCTCGTTTCAGTACTCGACGAGACTTAGCCCGTGCCCTTCTGAACTCGACAAGATTATGCTCCGTCCTGTATCTTTGATAACGGGAGAAAGCTAACTTCTTAGCACGTACAGCTATGGTGCATTCCTCATTCCACCACGGGACAGGTCGGTAGCGATACGTGCCAGAAGTTTTGGGAACAGCATGAAGGGCAGCAGAATGGAGAAGGGAGGTAAAGAATGAAACAGCCTCATCAATATGTGGAATGTCTTCGACTGAGACATTAATAGGAATCAGAGAATGAAAAGGGACCAGTCTGCCTTATTCACTCTCCACCTCGGTAAACGAGAACAGGGACTAGACACTGCTGCAGTGAAAAGGATGGGAAAGTGGTCACTTCCATGGAGATCCTCCACAACCTCCCAGGTAAAGTCCAGAAGACAGTCAGGAGAGCAGATAGAGAGGTCAATAGCTGTAAATGAACCCGTTTGGGGATGAAAATGTGTAAACGCCCCAGAATTGATCAGGGCAAGATCCCCATCCTACAATAAGGACGCCAACAAACTCCCACGTTGGTTAGTAAGTCAGTCACCCCACAAAGGGTGGCGACCATTGAAGTCCCCCAAGAGAAGAAAGGGCTTAGGTAACTGGCCAAGAAGGTTCTCAAGTTCTACCCTCTCGACTGCTGTGTTGGGTGGTAAATAAATGGAACATACTGTATACCAGCAGTGGGCATACAATTGTACAGCTACACACTGGAGGTCAGACTGGAGGTGGACTGGCCGATGAGGGATGTCAGCTCTCACCAAAACAGCACTACCCCCACCAGGACCCTGGGTTGGTGTTGAGTAGAAAGCAGTGTACCCAGGTGGTGCATGGGGGGTGGCGAACCCTACAAGAGTTTCCTGGAGACATATACACATAGGGGAACAGGTCAGGAGGGTCCGCAGCTCCTCCCAATTACCCCGCAACCCTCGACAGTTCCATTGTATTATACTGGCTGAGAATGCCATAGTTCCCATAGTGAAGGAAGGATTAGGATGAGGGGCGTGACAGTCTCGCCCCCCCCAGCGGGTTTGGGTTTATGCTTTGGAGAACCCTTTGGAGAAGCCTGCCTAGCACCAGGAACCCTCACCCTCTGTCGAATGGCCGAAAGTAAATGGGAGGACGAGGAAGTGAGTTGTACAACACTCTTTCTTGGAGTGGGCAGACCAGTTTGCTTGGAAGGCGGCTTGGTGGCCGCCTTTGGGGGTGGAGGACGGTCATTGCCCCCACCAGAAGCTCCAGAAGTGGAAGTAGAGTCCACAGGACTCGAATCATTAGAGGAGGCCATCCCACGCTTCAGATCTAAGGTACCTATGGGCTGGCTAACAACATCTCCAGGTGGAGATGGGGCCACAGGTGAACCATCAGCTGCAGTTGTAAAATTGCTAGATCCCTCTTCCTTCTGGGCAGAGGGAACAGTAGGTGTGTCGACAGAAGTGTCGACAACTGAGACCTTAGT
Source organism: Birgus latro (assembly GCA_018397915.1). Taxonomy (NCBI): domain Eukaryota; kingdom Metazoa; phylum Arthropoda; class Malacostraca; order Decapoda; family Coenobitidae; genus Birgus; species Birgus latro. Next base: position 12,771 of record JAGKTI010012388.1, read on the forward strand.
TGGCCTGTCTGCCTGATCAGAAGACTCTGAAGAACTACGATAACGTTTGCCAGATACTGATGGAGCCTTGGGCACACTGGCTACGACGGGAGAAGGAGTCTGGTCAACGTGGACGTCTGCCTCAACCACAGAAGTGAGCAAGCCGTCGGCCACCGAAGTAGGGGTGGAAACAGTCGGAGTAGTAGTCAGGCAATCATTACTAGCACAAACAGTACTAACTGTGGGGACAGCATTATGCAGCATGAGTTGAAAGAGTGAGTACTGGAATGGGGCGAGGCTGCCTCAGAGATACAGGGTGATGCACTGGTGTCCTAGAAAGGACAGAAGCATAAGTAACCCCTGGTTGGAAGAAGTATGTCTGGGCTCTTCTCTTTGCTTCAGGAAATGAAACCCTCTCACGGGCACGCATGGACAATATCTCTTTTCCATGCAGGACCTAGGACAGTTTTTCGAAGAGACAGCATGAGGACCTCCACAATGATAGCATGTAAGGGGTCCTGGGCAGTCACTGGCATGGTTTGATCCACCACAAGAAACACAGATACCAGCAAGGCCGGCCTGTGCACAGCGACAAGAGTGGCTAACATGCCCATACCCCTGACAGTGGAAACATCTCTTCGGGTTTGGAACATAAGGCTTCACCGGAAGTGAGAGCCAAGCTAGTTTCACTGAAGCAGGCAGCGTCAATCTGTCAAATGTCAGGAACAGCGTTGGAGTTGGGGTCAAAACACCATCAATTTTCTTCATTACCCGGTTAACACTTACAACTCCAGAGGAGCGAAGTTCCTCCAATAACCGGGCCTCTGGGTATCGCAGGGGTCCCGAGAGTAAATAACCCCCTTGCACTGGTTAAATGTGGCATGAGGGACACAAGACATACCAGTAGCAGATACGGAGGTCAAAGCCTGGAGACGTGAACTTTCTGCTGGGGAGGACACCTCAGTAAGGAGGCTACCATCCCCCTGGGTGGAGATCACAGGTTCGCGACCACAAACAGAAACAATGGCTCGGTACAGTTCAAAAATATCCACATCTAGTGCTGAACCACCCGCAGAGTGTTTCAGCACCAGGTACTTGGCGTAATGCTCTTGCACTGTATATTCTGGGCCGAACCCAAGAGCCGAACCAACCCGACACTGGGGCAAAGGAGGAAAGTCACCAGAGGCCTGGAAAGGCTCTAGAGTGGCTATAAGGCTGGTGCAATCGGATGAATGTCCTGGGACAGAGGCCGTGCCGTCAACAACATTATTATTAATACAAGCCATACATAAAACACAAACTTCATTCCCCCACCCCTCCACCCACCATGGAGCCCAACAAGGGGAGGTCGTGTGCCAGGGAGAACACCACTGGCGACCCCAGAGGTAGCGGGAAAGTATACGCGGGTAACCACCGGGGGACCCGGGCAAGGGTGACCCCATGATGATAGGAGCCACCAGGTCCCCCAGTGCCCACTTGACCCTAGCCAACGCATGACCAGCTGACTGACCTGGTCGGGCCCAACCAGGCCGCCTGTCTAGCCAGAATAAGGGACCAAAGAGGTGTATTGCTAGCTGCAGGGCGTACCGTACAGCATCGCTCAACCTCCAGGACTCCCGTCTCCCACCATTATGGGACGCCACACACGGCAAACACGTGGGGAGGCAACAGTCCCGCCCTAGATGGCAAGTGGGCAGGGACTAATATCACCAGCAGGCCTCCTCCACTAGTGATGTAGGGGGTGCTTGGTCCACGAGGCCGACAAATGCCGAACCCTACAAAGGTAGGCACGCCCCCAAAGTAGGTGGCATCGCCAACCACGCTTCAAGCCCCGCCACCACGTCAAGGTGACCCCCTGCAGCGGGGATGTTATGGGGGGAAGTACCTTCTCTTTTGTGTTGCGTTCTGGCCTTCTCCGCAAGCTATAGAGCTTTACCATATTTTAGCTTGTGTTTTAATGATAATGTACTAGTTTTAACCCTTATCTTTCAACCATGATTTTAGTGTTCGTCATTTCTTTTATACTGTTGGTTTGTTTTAATCATCGTTTTTCTTGGTTTTTTATCATGTTTCTTATATACAGCTGGTTTGTCTTAAGCATCAATTATCTCTTTGCTTTTTATTGTTTTTATTATATATTTTGATTTTCTTTTATTGTTTGTGTTCGGCGGTATATGACCTCTGCTGTTGCGCCACCATGTCGCTTCTTCATTCCTTCTTTCCTTCATTCATTCATTCGTCAAAGTCCTCTGATCATGAAGCCTGGCCACCTAAGGTCTCTGTTGTTAATGCTTCTGTCGACACCTCTCCTGTTCCTTCTGCCCATCAGGCAGAGGGATCTAGCCAAGCGATATCTGGAGCTGATGGTTCCCCTCTGGTCCCGTCCTCACCTGGGGATGTTGTTGGACAGCTCGTAGGTGCTTCAGATCGGAAGCGTGGGATGGCCTCCTCAAATGATTTGAGTCCTGTGGAGTCTACATCCATTTCTGGGGCTTCTGGTGGGGGCACACCCCCCAAAGCCGACCCCCAAGCCGCCTTCCAAACAAACTGGTATGCCCACTTCAAGAAAGAGTGTTGTAAAACTTATTTCCTCATCCTCAGGTTTACATTCAAAAGTTAGACAGAGTGTGCAGGTTTCTGGTCCTGGGCAGGCTCCTCCAAAGGGCTCTCATAAGCATCAATCCAAACTTGCTGGGGGGGGGGGGGGCAAGGTTGTCTCACCCCTCATCCTGATTCTTCCTTCACTATGGGTACTATGGCATTCTCAGCCAGTATAATACAGTAGAATTGTCGAGGGCTGCGCAGTAATTGGGAGGAGCTGCGGACCCTCCTGACTAGGTCCCCTATGTGTGTATGACTCCAGGAAACTCTTGTCGGGTTTGCCACTATCCAGACATCACCTGGGTACAATGCTTTTTACTCAGCGCCAACCCAGGGCCCTGTTCGGGGTGGTGCTGTTTTGGTGAGAGCTGACATCCCTCATCGGTCAGTCCACCTCCTGTCTGACCTCCAATGTGTTGCTGTGCGATTGCATGCCCACCGCTGGTGTACAGTATGTTCCATTTATTTACCACCCAACACAGCAGTCGGTAGGGTGGAACTTGAGAAACTTCTTTGCCAGTTCCCTACGCCCTTTCTTCTCTTAGGAGACTTTAATGGTCGCCACCCTTTGTGGGGTGACTGTCTTATTAACCAACGTGGGAGTCTGATGGAGTCTTTTTTGGAAGATGAGGATCTTGCCCTGTTCAATACTGGGGCGTTTACACATTTTCACCCCCATCTGGGTTCATTTACTGCAATTGACCTCTCTATCTGCTCTCCTGACTGTCTCCTGGACTTTATCTGGGAGGTTGTGGAGGATCTGCATGGAAGTGATCACTTTCCCATCCTCCTTACCGTGGAAGTATCTAGACCCTGTTCTCGTTTACCAAGGTGGAGAGTGGACAAAGCAGACTGGTCCCTTTTCTCTTCTCTGGTTTCTGTTAATGTCTCCGTTGAAGACTTTCCTCATATTGACGAGGCTGTTTCATGCTTTATCTCCATTCTGCATTCTGCTGCCCTTCATGCTATTCCTAAGACCTCGGGCACATATCGCTGTCAACCTGTCCCATGGTGGAATGAGGATTGCAATGTTACTGTACATGCTAAAGCATTAGCTTTCTCCCATTATCGTAGATGTGGAACAGAGCATAATCTTGTTGAGTTCAGTAGGGCATGGGCTAAGGCTCGTCAGGTACTGAAACAAGCTAGGCAGGACTCTTGGATGGCATATGTGTCATCTGTATACTCAAAGACACCAGTGTCTCAGGTGTGGAAGAGAGTGCGAAAGATTTCGGGAAAATTCACACAAGGCAGGTCTCCCGTGCTGATGTCTAATGGTGAGCCTGTTGGTGACCCTGCAGCTGTGACCAATATTTTTGCATCAGCCCTTGTGGCAGTCAGTCATCGAGATACTAGCTCACCAATTTTTTCCAGACAACGTGTGATAGAGGAGGCAAGGGTGCTGGACTTTCGTTCAGTGAATGTGGGGTCCTACAACCTCCCTTTCTCTCATCGTGACCTCCAGTCTGCCCTCTCCCTTTGTCATGACACCACCCCAGGGCCGGATGATATTCCATATGCGATGCTTTGGCACCTGAATGATTATGCACTGTCTTTTCTCTTCAGCCTTTTTAATAGAATCTGGAAGAAATCTTCTATTCCCTCCTCTTGGAGTGAGGATATTGTCCTGCCATTCCAGAAGCCGGGAAAGGTGTACCATCTGATCTGTTTGTCTTCTCAAGCTGTGAGGTAACCCATACCCTGGTATGTAAATCGGCTGAGTTCCTGGTACTAGCTCTATGTGATGTTAGACACGGTCTGTCCTGCCCATCGGTTCTCCGGGTAAGGCTACCAGATTTCTGTAAATATGGAAAAGGTCGAGCAGTTATGATTTATGTTGTGGGAAATCCTTTTAAGTTAGATTCTAGAGCAGGTCAGGTGAACGAGTCGGAGCAGATCCCGTAGAGTCAATGGCATATACACCTGTTGGTTTACTATCATCATCAGCATGAACAGTTGGGATAGAGGATTCCTGGCACACCCTTACAGCCGCTGGGTATACTAGGAAGTCTCTGATCTTTACACCACATTGAGCAAGTATAGATGGCGTAGACCGTCCTCTAAGACCGTGCACCATGTAGACTCGTAAGTTAAGCCATTCACACAACATGTCTCAGGTATCGTAAGTACATCCACTCCTTCTTTCGCACCTACAACACGAACAGAGACTTTGATGAACTTATGCGGTAACAAAATTGTTTGTACACGTATTCGTTACTGCACGCCTCGTCTCTGCGTGTTGGAGAACATCAGTCAGACTCTGTTAGGTGGTTAACTGAGACATGTCTGAGTCGGCTGTAGTGCTGTCATTAGAGGAGTTTGGAAGAGACTTTTCTGAATGCTGAGAGGATGTATCATCAGGTGTTGAGGAATTCAAGTCTTTGCTCTCAGTCAGTGAGGGAATGATCTCTTTATTCTCAGATGATGTTGATGATGGCTTGTCTTGTTCTGTACTCTTAGGTAGTGCGAGAGTCAGGGGAGACTGAATGACTGAGTTTATTGTAAGTACAGGATGGGGACATTCCATACTGTATACTGGGAACCCAGAAATATCTATACTACTACAAGCAGGTAATAATGCAATGGAGTGTTGTGCCATGGTGGGTAAGCCAATAAGGGCATCTGCCGGATATTTCAATTCGTTAGTAACATGAAATTCTATTGGGAAAGGAAGCAAGACGCTGTCTAGTTGTACTTCTAAAGTAGCTCTTCCCTTGACCTTAAACTCTGAGCCTTCTACACCGCATAGGCAAATGTCAGGCGGCTCAAGGAAACTGACTTGTTTGCGTTGGCACTGAATGATGTCTAAAGAGGTTATCAGAAATCAAGTCTACTATAGATCCGGTGTCCATGAAGAACGATGTTGGTATGTCATTACTCTATCCTAAAATGACTAGGCCTGAGGAAGTTAGGGGCTAAACATGGCGGATGGTGAGTTGGTGTTCTGTTCTTTGCTGTCCTTATCTCATCCTAGTAGTTCAGTTACTCTTCTAGGAGCTGCCTAGCACGGGCCAACCGGCCTACTGCAGTTATCCTCTCTTCTTATGTTCTTATGTTCTTATGTACGTCATATTGGTCCAATACGGGCGTGGCGCTTCCCCCGACTGGCGGTGGTTGAGGTACGCTGTCTAGTTTGGGAGTGAGGTCATCTGTGTATATGGTCGCAACTGCTTTCTCAATGTCGGGAATCACCACAGTGCCAGCAAAGAACCGAGGATTGTCTGGTCCGTCAGACACTAGATTGATCACGACCGGCGGTTGGTGAGCGAAGCCAGGTAGGAGAACGATCCTGGGCAGGTCTGCCTCGCGTGGCGGGATGGGAACGGTATTAGTCTGGTGGAGTGGAGGTGTGATGGACTTGGGAGACCAAGGGTTGGTTTGTAGCCTGACACGTGCGGTTCGAACCTGTTCTTTGGTGGATGGTTTTAGTGACCAGAACGATTTTATCTCCTGGATTGAAACCTATTTCCAGGGCTCTCTCTCTTTGTCTAGGATCAAGCCAATGGAGGAATCTCAGGTAACCTATTAAATCTGCAAAGTTGCTGAGTAATAGCACAGGAGCTCCATCTGAACTCCCAGTCCACCATGCTCGCCTCAACCACGTCCAGTACTTCTTCTTTACTGTTCTCATCTCTGTCACCATCATGTGTCCTGGTTCTTCGGTCCGCTCCGTACCTTCTAGTGGTCTCTACAAAGCACCGGACTATTGTATCATCAAACAAGAGACAGTCATCACTTACGCCACTTGCTCTATCACCAAGCAGTCGGTAAAAACTCTTATTACATCTTCCAACCAATCGACATGCCTTCCAACCTGCCATCTGCTAACATTATCATCACCCCCCCCCAACATGCTTATGCTAACATTCCTCAACGACAGTGACTTCATTATAGATCAATTTTCTCTGTCCTTCAGCCATTCATGGGTTCATCCGACAGTTGTGTTTCCCCTGTGGTTATCTCTTTCATAGGTTTTCTACTCATAATCTGTGCAGTGCACTGTTGTGTCAGGAAAATGGAACACAGACTGCAGGAAATCAGAATCGCAACAGGAACAGTATGACCTCCGCAAGACGTTGAAGTTACCCATACTTAGTTCCCTCACATTTAGTGACCATCAATGCCAACTGATTAAAATTACAACCTGTGGACAGAAATAGTACCAACAGCAAATGAAGACATTTCTCTGATATAGTAATGTGTGAAATACAGAGGCTAACAAAAAAAACACTTGCAAACTATATAGAAAAGAGTTATAAGTATTATGTATATCTCAGAACCTTCCTGGACACATACCCATTCCTTAGTACTTGTGTATCTTATATATAACCTTATATCATATATAACTAAGAACCTTACTGGACACATACCCATACTTTAATCCCTGTGTATCATATGTAACCTTATGTATTACTACATTACATATTTAACCTTATATATTACTAGATTACATCCCTTTGACATGGCCATGTCCTCCCTCCACCCCTATATCATGCTCCCTCCTTGTACAAACGCCCCACCTACCTAAGTAGTATAAACAAACCCCCATATAACTCCTCTCTAGTGTCAGGATACACCATCTCCGCTACCCGGGGGAGTATTGTACCATCCCCGTTATATATGTGTAGAGCTATGTATCCATGCCCCCCGCCCCCGCACTGCATATGTACCCCCATTAAAAACTCTAAGTGGACTCGCGTTCTCACGCCTTGGCTTGAGCAGAAGGGTTAGTTCTGGGGCGTCACTCAAGAGGACTAGACTGTGTTGTAAGAGTTCGTAATAATCTCCTTAAATAACTACCACAGCACGGAGTTTCTCTCACCAAAGGAGTGCTCGTTACCGTACAAAGGCAGGTCACAGGGCCCTGGAGTATCGGCCAATTGCCTTATCATCTTGCTTGTGCAAATTATTTGAAAAAATGGTCAACACGCGCCTAATGTATTTCCTAGAAAGGAATGAATGTCTCTGTGTCAGTCTGGTTTTCGAAAATATCGCTCAACGACAGATGCACTGGTCCGTCTTGAGGTTGCGGCTTGTGATGCTTTTGCTAGGCAGCAGCATCTATTGTGCGTTTTCTTTGACCTAGAAAAGGCATATGATACTACATGGCGGTTTGGTATCTTCCAACAACTCCATTCCTTAGGTTTATGTGGCAGGATGCCCCTAGCTATAGTAAATTTTCTGCGTGGCTTCTCATTCAGAATTAGAGTTGGTGTCACCCTGTCTCCCTTATACACTCAGGAGGAAGGGGTGCCTCAAGGATGTGTCCTCAGTGTGACCCTTTTCGCTCTTTCTTTGGTTGGTATTGTTTCCTCAATTCCTGAAGGGATGTCAGCCTCACTGTATGTTGATGATTAGGCTCTATGGTATGCTGCTTCCCGAACAGGGCCACCATGCACGGGGTCCGTTTCTCCTCAACGAAGACAGTGGCCTTGCATTTCTGCCGTTTGACAGGTTTACACCCAGACCCAGACCTCGAGTTATATGGCCACAAGGTGCGATGTGTGGACGAGACAAGGTTTCTTGGTCTTGTGTTTGACAGGTGACTGACGTGGGTACCATATATCCGTTCCTTACAACTATCATGCCTCCATGCCCTGTCTTTACTACGAACTCTATCTCACTTGTCTTGGGGTGCTGACAGAACCATCCTACTCCACCTTTACCGTGCCTTAGTAAGGAGCAAACTGGACTTTGGGTGTGACATATACTCTTCTGCTACTAAGGCAAGGCTGCGGCCACTAAATTCGGTCCGTCGTGCTGGGACTCGTCTGTCCTCTGGGGCTTTCCGGTCTTCCCCGATTGCAAGTCTGTTGGTTGATGCAAATGAACCGCCACTGGATCTCCGACAGCACTCCTTAATGATGCAGTGTTGGCACCGCTTTCATTGTCTTCCGACCTCAATGAGTTGTAAGGCTGTGTCTGAGATCACTCTTCATCCCTTTTGTGACCCCCACCCTTGCTATCCACACCCATTTGGGTACAGAGCGAGGGCTGCCATGGGGGAGTTGGGTGTCCAGTCCTCCCCTGTTTGCCCTGTGCGTGTCCCCCGAGTGGCTCCCTGGCTTCACCTAGAAATACAACCATGTGACTACTTCCTTGAGAGGAAGGCCTCTCTTTCCTCACAGGCAGCTTTGTCTTATTTTCTAGAACATGCCTCTGCTCACAGTAACTTGATCCCAGTATATACTGATGGCTCTAAATCCCATGTGGGGACAGGCTTTGGTGTCTTTTTCGTGATTTTAGCTGTGGTGGGAGTCTCCCTCCTTCTGCATCTGTTTTTACTGCTGAACTTACTGCCATATTAGTTGCGGTTCAAATAATTTTTAGTTTTCCTCCAGCTTCTTTTACCATTTTCGGTGACTCAGCCAGGGCTCTACAAGCTTTGTCTCATGCCTTCCCGTCACATCCCCTAGTTTTAGCTGTCTTGGAGTGGTTCTTCTTATTATGCAGGCGTGGATAATCTGTACAACTGTGTTGGGTCCCTGCACATGTAGGGGTCGTGGGCAATGAGCGTGCTGACTCTGGCTAGAGCTGCTGCCTCTTGCCCCTTCTCTCCTAATTACCGTGTCCCATCCGAGAATTTATGTGCGGCCACTGTGGGGGCTGTCCGTTCCTGCTGGCAGAGGAGGTGGGATGCAGCAGAGGCGAACAAACTCCGCAGCATTCGTCGGAACCTGGGCGATGGGGGATATGTGGGACTGTCCCGACAGTGTGAAACAGCTTTGGCCCGTCTTCGGACTGGCCACACTAGGCTGACACATGGATTTTAAACGGAGAGGGCGCCCCCTCCCTGTCTGGTTCCTTGGACTGTGCAGCAACTCCTTGTCGAATGCCTCAGTCTTGGGGACCTTCGTCGGCGGTACCTTTCCAGGTGCCGGATCGTACCTTCTCTCCTCGGTGCTTGGGGAAAAGGCTTGTGCTATGGTGGGAGGCATCTTCTCCTTTGTGTTGCGTTCTGGCCTTCTCTGAAAACTATAGAGCTTTACCATATTTTAGCTTGTGTTTTAATGATAATGTACCAGTTTTAACCTTTAACTTTCCACCATGTTTTTAGTTTTAGTTGTTTCTTTTATGCTGTTGGTTTGTTTATACATCGTTCGTTTTTCGCTTTGCTTTTTATCGTGTTTCTTATATACTGTTGGTTTGTCATAAGCATCGATTTTCTCTTTGCTTTTTATTGTTTTTTTAAATATTTTGATTTTCTGTTATTGTTTGTGTTCGGCGGCATATGACCTCCGCTGTTGCGCAGCCATGTCACTTTTTCATTCATTCATTCATTCATTCATTCCAGACAACCTTATCCATCATCAACGCATTGGATATTCACAGTTTTTCTGTTTCACTCGAATCACATCAGTTTCGTAACTTGCCCAGACACAACTCCAACCCATACATCAGCATCAAGTTTATATATATCACCGGACTACTGTTCAGTACTAACCCTTTCATTGTCCACCCTTCCTACAAGAAACGAGTATGTTGTTCTAAACCACACACATAAATTCTTCCAACCATTACCTAAGATGAATTTAAATATGAGTGCACATATTAAGTTAACTTCACCTAAGTTTGAAACCATGCAATTTATCAATTGAACAGTGTATCCTTGGGAGGAATATAATAGGATTATATTCAATCCATATTATGTTTATAACCCAGCTCCAATCATCTTTCTAATTTTTTCCATCATGTTTGCTTTATTAATATTGGCTATGTGCAGAATGCAAGTTAGGACAGAAAACTTGGAAACAATAGTCAAGAGTTATGCGTTACAAGTGAGACCAACGGTGTAAATATTGTAAATATTGTATATATATATATATATATTTTATATAAAATAACAAACATATGGGGTAATATATAGTATGGTATTAATCTGAATATAAACTGTGCAATAGAATGAAGCCAGTATACATGTATCCATTTTACAGTAAGTGACCATATTACTGTGTCTCATATGAATAGATAGCAAGTACATCAAAAGTGGCCAATTCTTGATACGAATGACTAATTTAGACTTGCCTTTGTATTGCTATTGTATTGCTGTTGAAAATATATCGTTTCGCTTTCGTTTCGTTTCGTTTTTGAAGGCTCCAACATGCTTGCATGCGTCGGCCTTGGTCACCTAATGGCGGCTCTTCATGCTGCTCGATCCCTGGCAGCCTCCCTGTTCAGTCCCTTAACCCTTAAGTCACACTTAATGACCTCGTCCCATTTCTTTCTCGGTCTACCCTTCCCAACCCCTCCCCCATTATTAAGACTTCTCACCCTCTGTACCCAATTATCATCCCCCACCCTCTCCACATGTCCAAACCACCTCAGCCTACCTCTCCTCATCACAAAACCAATACATTCCAGTCCCATCCTACCTCTCAACTCTTTCATCGTAAACCCAGCCCCCCCAGGCCTTGCATGCAGGGACGCACTGCACATCCACCTAATCATTGTCATTTCTGTACGTTTAAACCTGCGAATATCCTCTTTCTTTACTGCCCAGGTCTCACTACCATACAGCATTACACTCCTAACACATGCTGCATACAAAGATCCCTTAGCACGTAAGGAGAGTTCTCACAATGTCAGGAGAGGCAACAGCTCCCTGAACTTCTTCCAACCACTTCTCACCCTAGCAACCGAGCTAACTCCAGCCCCACCTCCGGCACATAACATGTTTCCCAAATAACAAAACTCCTCCACACACTCAAGAGACTCACCTGCAAGTTCAACTGTCTCACGCCTAACAATCTCCACCTGCTCTCCCCCTCTCCCCAACACGCCGCACACATGAAATCAGCATTATCTCGCAGTCTACCTCTAATACCACTACATCTCTTGTGCCCCCATTTATCACAAACATTACACAAGATGGAATTACTTCCCACACCCTTGTGGCAAACTGCACGTGGCCACTCTCCCTCTCCTCTGACTGTACCGCCACCAACCCTAGATATCATCACTTTTGTTTTATCTGCACTTACCCTCAAGTCCTTGAACCCCATACAATCTCTCCACTTCTTAAATCTTTCCTCCGCCTTCTTTTCATTCTCTGCAATCAACACCAAATCATCAGCATACAACATCTCCCATGGGAGTCCATCTCTGAATTCACGTGAGAGGGCTTCAAGCACAATGATAAACAACAAGGGACTCAAAACTGACCCCTGATGCACACCAACATTCACGGAAAACTCATCACTCAAAACTCCATTCACTCTTACCTGGGTGCGAGCACCCACGTACATGGCCATAACCACCCTAACCAGCCACTCTTCCAACCCTAGCTTTCTCATTGCCCACTTCACCACCTCTCTAGGGACTCTGTCAAAGGCCTTTTCCAAATCAACAAAAACAAAATACAATTCC
>JAGKTI010012390.1:0-24713 GCA_018397915.1 Birgus latro
TTGTTGTTGTTGTTGTTGTTGTTGTTGTAGTAGTAGTAGTAGTAGTAGTAGTAGTAGTAGTAGTAGTAGTAGTAGTAGTAGTAGTAGTAGTAGTAGTAGTAGTAGTAGTAGTAGTAGTAGTAGTTGTAATAGTTGCAAACCCAGGCTCATATTAATATGAACCCAGTGGAATACAGGCCAAAATTATCCTTTTTCTGCAGTCCACCATCCTCCTTTCACCAGACATGAAGGGAACTGAGGGATGTTTGCATAACTGGGCAGTTCCACTACCTGGTCATACTGGTGCCACCACATGAAGGCATCCCTCTCCAACATCTATAAATTGGGGGAAAAACTGGCAAAGGAACTTCAAATTTTATAAGAAAGTTTCTTTTAATTTACTGAGGCCTTCACTGAAAAAAAAGCTACTTACAGTGAGAACTACCTGTACAGCAGAACTGCCTGGAAACTGATGAGTCTTGTGAAGTTATCACAATTGGTGCAGCCATCCTTGACATTAGCAACTCCTTCGGTCTTGTTACCTATTTTGCAATTTAATCAAGCCAGTCAATTATATTCTGCATTAAGGAGATTTCTTGCAGTGACGGGGTTTATGAAGGCTATACTGAACCCATTCGGTTCCAGCAATCTATCATGAGATGATTAAAATTGTCTTGTGATGACCTGAGTAAAAGGAAAAGTAGTCATTGGAGTCTAGTCATTAAATGTCCATATTCTGACTGGCACTGGAGACTGTAGATATATTTCCTTTGTGATTAATTTTGTATATTGCACCACAGAATAATCTTGTGTGTTATTTATGCTATTTTAATATCAAAACAGTTATTAAACACATTAAACCCACACTGCCATCTTTGGAATATAATGGTGTGAGGCTAGATTATCTACCAAAAATTTAAATATAAGAGATGAACCAATGTCTCTGGTAGCATTTTATATGACAGAAAAACCTTCAGTTGCCTCTTCGACCTGAACCACAGCACGCAAGCCACAGCCCTTTCCAACTTGAGAAGTCTACGATCAAAGCACCATAAGGCTCTTCAATAAAACACGACATATTTGAGACATAATGTGCAGAATAAATCACTGAGGAACAGGTGCTAGGAAATCTCCAAAGTCAATTGGAATACGAACTGAGGAGCCTTCGCTTACGTGTCGCATTTGGTTAATCTCAATGGAGTAACAGCCTTACACATTCTATCAGCCACACTAAGTATACATAGACTTTTAAGTAATTTACTGCAACATTGTGGGCATAAAATATTTCACTGTATAAAAAGAAACAACAGTTACTATACACACTACCTAGATAATGGTACAGTCAGGGAAAGTTCCGCATTACCCACAGTTCAGAGCAATGGTGGTCGACTAATAGTCACGAAGCAGCAGTCACACCCCACATGTCTGGTAACTGTGAGTGGGAGGGAGGGTGGCCGCGAGAGGGAGGGTTTGGAAAGTTGCTCATGTCACAGTATCAATACATGTTTACTGTCAAAGGTATGCTTCTTTGGCTTCGTTTTGTGCTGTTCGATAAGAATGATAGTTACAGAGACTGATTTTATAATTAGGACTTTCCATGTCACTCATATAAAAAGCTTTTTATTAGTATTACAAACTACCCTTGACCCTACATTCAACATGAATAATTACCAGAATAACACTGAAAATGTTTGCAGGCGAATGTTTACTATGGGACGACATAAAGAATGAACAAATTTATACGAATTTACATACTGTATATACATAAATACATATAGAGATAGGTAGATAGATAGATAATTTACGATGTTTTGTTTTCAACACAAAATAAAAATATGTTATATCATTACGAATATCTCCTGGGGGAATGTCTCATGTTAAAGTCAAGAAGGAATGAATGCATTCAAACCTCTGTCTGAACCCAGCAAACTTCCATACCTTTCCTGACAACACTAGCTCTACAGACATTTATGTAATTGTTTTCATAAAGTGCTAGCATTATATTGTCATCTCTCCATTCTAAATTAACTCCAACACACCATCCAAGTGACACATTGCACACCTACACGTGATTCCCAATCTATCACCAAAGCCTCCTCTGCCCCCAATCCCCCGCCTCCCCCTCCTTCACATTCACAGTTACCAGACAAGTGAGGTCTGGCTGCAGCTTCACAGTCACCCGTCTCACAGCAGTGCTTCGGGAGGTGGGTAATGTGGAACTTTCCCTGACTGTACCAGTTTTCAGGCCAATGGGATGCATTAGCCAGTGAGGAGTAACACATAACACGATCTCTAGCAATGGGGGGGATCCACAAGCATATTTACTATAGATTCACTGTTGTCAGCTGAATCTGATATTGCTAGAAGAACAATAAACATATGAAGATTCTGCACTCAAATTACCTTGTCCTTCCTACAAAAATAAATCACCAATCAGAGAAAAATAAATCACAAAAATAAATAATTATTCTGACGAGGAATTATCGTAAATCCGTTTGAGCATCCCACCCCTGGTTCACTATCTCTCTGGTTCTGCACTAGCGGTGGTGATATGTCAGAGGTGAGGCGATCTTGTGTTACACGCTATTCTGGTTGCGGCCACTTTCTACTTCAAATATATCTTCAGAGCACCAATGACGTTGAGATATTAAAGAAAAGAAACAAAAAAGGAAACTGAATGAGATATGCAGTTACTAAATTTCACACATGCCAGCACAGATAAAATCCTGCCCATTGTGTTGTTCAGCAACCCTTGAAAGTAGTTTGGATTTATGATATGCCCAAGCAAATGTAATATTGTAACACACCAAATTTTATATAAAACAAAACAAAAAATAGGTTCAAGAATGTGGTTAAATGGCCTAAAGAAACCATTAGTATATTGTACACATTCCTCAAAAGGATGTTAGTGTGCCTGCTTCTAACTTTGCAAATTTTGGGTCAAGTTGAAATTTGTTTGACTCATAATTCATCATGTTAATAACTGTATTACTACTGTGATGTGCTGTATAGTCACTTAACCATTTATTCCACTGGTAAATAACAGGCAGGATTCATATGTGCACTGGACTGCACGAAAAAAACACTACCATACATGCCAAGTGATGCAAAAGATACCATGCAACTGAGGTCATAATCACAAAATGGCTATGCTCTAAACAAACCAATAATGCCTGCTACTTTTAACAGAATGTTACCTGTAGTTGAACTCTTCATGCAGGAATATATATATACAGTATACAGTATCCGAGGCATCTGGCAATAGATAGATAGATAGATCTTCTTTCTTGTAATATCTGCATGAGGAACTTTTTACTGATGTTATAATGTCCTGTCCTAAAGCAGTGTGCAGTTCTAAACAGCTTTATGAGACACCGTGTTTGATAAGTAGTGGGTTGCTAGCTGTTATCCCCTTCAATCTGATGATATACTTTCCACTTTACTCTTGCTACTCCCACTCTATAAAATTCAGCTTTGGAGAGATTTTTTTGAACTGGAGGGGTTAGATATTGCCTTCCTTTACCCCTTTACCACAACACATCTCCCCAAATACTGTACTTAATAAAATTGTTTGGAGGTAGCAAGACTAAATCAATAAAAATTAAGCCACAAGATGGAAGGGGTTGATTACATTCTAGTAATGATGCTTCTGTCAAATATACTGTAAGCCCTTGTGAATTATGGGTTATATTCCTAACTGATGTAAGTACTGCACCTTCGAGCAATTTCCTACGTCAATTATAGTCTGTTTGTTCTCACCTGACACAATGATCCCTAATAACTTTCAGCTCATCTGGTGGTCATGTATAGTAAGACTTGAAGGTTAATTTGACTAGTAAGCAAGAAGACTCATTCCTACCTCAAAACTAAGACTCAACAAATTTCATGCAATCAAGACGTTGTGGGAGTGGCTTAGTTCCATCAGGTGAAAACATACAAACTATATTTACCCTACTTCAACAATTTTAACCTAACATAAGAACCAATTAACTCTAGGGAATGCATTTACCACACTAAAAACATAAAAAAAAAAAAAATCAATCTCTGAAATATTGATGCCAGCAATCAGTATTTCCCCTGACATAACAAAACATATACAGCTCTCTAGGCTCTGTTATAGGTGGCATAGGAGGCTTCTCAGCAGATCTTCCTTGGTGATTTATTCTGCATGCTATACCTTTGTAATAACTGAAATGAAACTTAACAAATTAATCACTGTCCTGGCCGAGACTCGATCTCAGGCCCTCGCGCTTGATATGCGCACACGTTACTACTAAGCCAAAGAGAGGATCCCCCACTTTGCCTCTGGGCAACGTGGGCTTTTATACACCCCATTACACCTTAACATTTTCTTTTGTTCTATTTAAATCATTTCACTATCATGAGTTCCAGCAGTAGCAAGAAAGGGGGACATAGAAATGTAATGTGCAAAATTACATGCTTTCATTCTCTTTTATGTTATTTACAGTACGTCATTTCAGTATCAAGGGTTTCCAGCAAGAGTAATAATAAAAAAATAAAAAAAAGACATCAAAGTGTAGTAAGCAAAAGAAATCACTAAGAAGGAGGTGAAATGAAGCCTCTAATGTCACCTTGAACTTGGCTCTCTATCGGTATTAACACTTCTCTGTCCTCCCCAGTCAGGTAGGACTTGACACACTGTATATCAAACGTGAAAGAAAATACCTTCTCTGGCATTATTAGAAGGCACTAGTTAGACAATCTCACCTGGACAATAAGCAATCAAAGGAAGCCGGCTGTCTGGAAGTTCAAGAGCGATTTATGTACACTAAAAAATACAATACAGTACAGGATGGTCACAAATTATCTTTACAACTTTGGAATTTCAAAGTACAAAAGCTGAGACAATGTTATTTGGCTTGTTGCACATTTAAGATAAAATATAGAAGTTTTTCTGACAGTATTCTATTAGAGTACCATAAAAAAGAAGAGGTAATTGATTCATTTTTTCCATCCACCAACTGGGAAATGTTTTTGCTTCAAACTCATGAAAAGCCAACCCCCACTGAAGTGGTGCACCGTCTTCCACCAGTGACACTACATACCGTATTCTCTCACAATGTCACAATAAATATTTGCTGTAAAGTTGTGAGGATAACTTGTGAATGCCCTGTACGGTGGAATGTAGCTGTGAGAGTTCCATCTCACTGGAAGAGTTACACGCATATATCTCTCTATTTTCCACCCAGTGTCTACCCTTTTGAGCCTGAGGATGTCATTTTAATTTTATTCTTGCCATCTCCCGATTCTACTCAGCTTCGGACAGATTCTTCAAACAAAAGGGGTTAGACAGTCTTACAAACCTCTTCAATATGAGATGCCCCTCCTATACTGAAAAAATAACTTGGCTACAGCAAGAATAAACTCAAACGGACATCACCTGGATTTCAAGAGGTTAATATACACTAAAAATACAGTGGAATGTAGCTGTGAGAGTTCCACCCCTCACTGGAAGAGTAACACATATCATCTCTTATTTTTCTTATTTTCCAACCTGTGTCTTTCCTTGGAAACATAAATTCACGTACTGTATGCTGTCTGTGTCTACAGATTGCTTCTGCAGGCTTTATCAGATAATACTGCCTCAAAATTCATGATCCCAATATTTCTGTGGAAGGTAGATTTATTTGCATTGTCTGTGCAAAGCCACATAATGATTATCATAATACAGTACAGTATTTGATCTCCGAGTCGAACACAGTTATCTTAGAGTCAAACTTGTTCATTAGAAATTAAGTACGAAGATTATGACCCTGACAGGACCATGCTATAGTTTGTCGTTTTTTTTTTTGACACACAGCATTAAGTAGCATTATATCAGTCACAACCATGAGACAAATGCTTACTTACAACTAACCCATATATGGTCAATATACTTCAGATATATGATTATTGTCACCTTATAAAAGTCAGATCCATATGCACCACACTAAATGAACACCTGTCAAGCACTTTGATAAAATTCCACACAACACTCAGTATACGTAAGGTGATGTGAATGCAGTCTGTATGAATCGATTCTTTACTTGATGCAATGCAAACCTCACCCCTCAACTGGCCTCCTATAACAAACAAGCCATTTTATAGGGTCAAGTGTTGTGTGCCTACTGAAAAGCTCTGTTGCATTTATCGGCTTTAGTTTGCTTATCACTGAGCTTTTCACGACCCACTAATGGCTGAATAACAAAGCCATTTCACAGGGTCAAGTATTGTGCACCTACTTAACAGCAATTTATTTATTTGTTTTTGCTTGCCTTAGTTTGCTTGCCACTTGAACGATCCATTCATGACCCACTGCTGGCTACTGGTGCCGTCACAAGGCTTGAGCACCGGCAGCGTCACATCTCGGGCATCAGGCTTCTGCAGACACCGGCCAGAGTTGACGTGGCGAATTGACCCATCCTAGAACAGTGGAGCATTTTACATGTAAATATTTTATAATAATATCCATACAATAACCATATTCTATTTTTCATACAGCCATTTGTCTAAAATGAATAGTATTAATTTCAGCCTTCTTTTTCATACGGCATATACAGCACATTACAGCACATATGTACTAACCAAACAAAGGTCCCTAACCACTTTCAGCTCAGATGATGGCCAAGTGTAATCAAATTGGAGGGACAATTTAACAGGTAACCAAGGAGACTCATTCTTATCTAATAACTAAGATTAATAGAATTTCAAGTTATGGGAGTGATTCAGTTCTATCTGATGGAAACACTCCACTTATACAAACAATAGCTGGTTTGCTGTCATCCACAGAACTCAGCCACTCCCACAACCCGAATACTAAGTTACTGTTGCATGAAATTCAACGACCTGTAGTTACTGGGGCTGTGACAGATTCCTTGGATAATATACCCTTTTTGTATTAACTTGGCCCAGATTTTTGTCTTTTTCCAGCTTATTTCACATAGCTGAGTGGCAGAAAAGGAAATGCTATGACTTTATGTCCTTTCCATAGCACTTCTTCATGACACATAATTTTCTAGTGTTAATCTATTGTTATAACTCAGCATTAAGATAGAAAGACGGTAATTTTAGTTCAAGTTAAAGTAAGACTAGTACAGTCAATATGGCACTACAGTTTGGCTATACCTGGTCACTAGTAAACTTATAGGGGTTAAGGATCTTTGTCAAGTGAGAACAAATGCACTACACAATTGAAGTTGCTCACCTGGTCTGAGTATGTCCACATCTGGTTGCCCCCCATGCCATGACAACGCACCAGCTTGACAGGCCCGCTGGGATTGGATGCATCCAGACAATTGTCATCTGACATAATTTGCTGCCTCTTGGTGTATGCAAACACCTGTAATGTAGTAAAAGCAAAAGCAAAAAACATGTTACATTCACGGTAGTGGAGCTGAAGAGAGTTGCTTTCATGTGGTGGCTTATATAACCAAGTGGCCCCACTGAATGGTTATACAAATGTCCCTCTACTACTTTCTTATCCCTCAAAAGGAGGAGAATAGTCTTCAAGAGGAGGACTGCTTGGGTCTGCAGTCCACTGAGTTCACATTTCAGATGAACCTGGGGTCACAACAACAATCACAGTGATGCTGAAATGGATGGTTTTAAAACACACTGGTGGTGGTGGTGGCTCCTGGTTCATCTTGACATAAACCCAGTGTACTACAGGCTGAGGGTGTCCTTGGGCAGTCCACCATCCTCTTTTCAGGGAAGAACTTAATTTACAACTACTGTACTGTACCTTAACATATATAAAATAATGGAACTTATGTACATTTACTTTTCAACTAAAATTGCTACAAAAAACTACTGGATTTAACACTGTTGAGGTGTAAATTTCAGATGATAGGTACTCCTCATTTAAAGTCAAATTATGACTACTTAACATTCTTGAACCCAAATGTGACCGACCAATTAAGAATTTCTATTTATTACTTTTTTACTGATGCACTCGCTATATCTACTGTTACTCAGAGGGCCTAACATAACACCAATATTTCTACAGTGAGTCAGAAAATACGTCAATACCTTGCAATGGATGGATGAGAGAAGATGCAACATTTCTCTCAGATATATACTGCACTAAACACACATTCACTCTAGGCCATGTACCTGGTGTGCTATTTAAAAAGTTTGGTTTCTTTTTGGACAGACCTCATACACATTCGACATTAAATAAAGAGTACCTGAACATACTGTATCAAACTTCCATCTACAGTAAAAGTTGTAAAATAAGGCATACTACTGTACCCTTACAAACCATCTCTAATTAAGGTGTTGAGAATCAATAATAAACAGTATATATTTACAATTATAAAATGCTTTGATCAGAATTTATCATAAGAAATCAGAATAGAAATATACAGCATTTACATCTAACATGAACATTACTTACCATTATACATTTTAAAAACAAGTGCACTACAATAGCCAACAAGCATTAGTAAAGAAAGCATGGAAAGTATTGTTAATTTTTTCCAATCCAAAATTCTCAGGCTGAGCAATGTTCTGATTTTTTAAATATTACAAACTGCAGTATGTATCTTTGTGCTTTAAAAATAGCACAACCTTCTTCCTCAGTGACACTGTTTATATAAGACCACAGAACATATACTGCATGACCAGGAGTGTGATAGGCATAATTTACCCTTCTTCATACTGGCCAAGTGCAAAATCAAAGGATATCAGGAGTGTGAGTACTGAATGTGAAAGTCAAAGTGTTATACTGACTATATCTGAGTATATAAGAGTGACAGGAACCCAAAGGATATGAATGTACAATATATCTGAAAGAATCTACTCCCAGCATTTAATGTAAAGGTTTGCTGTGGTTGGACCTGAATTCAGACTTAGGGAACATATTAGGAGGCAAACATAACAGCCACTGAGCCACTGCTGTTCCTTAATTACCATATATTGAGGAGTATGCAAGAGTAGAAAAGACAATGCTGGGTCAGAAATGGTTATTCCTTCATTCCAACACAGATTAAACCTCTGGAGAAATGCAACATCTAAGTCAGCATTCTTGACTTCACACAGTATAAAAGCTTGTAAATCATTGATCTAGCTCTCTTTTATTTATTTATTTTATTTTTTTCTTGGGGGGAAATAATAATTGCAAGCTTATACTACCTTCCATTAAAAAAAAAAAAAAGATGCTTGGTAGAACTGGCTACACTAGAGAGGTCTGGACTGGAAAAATTTAACTGTACAGTACTACTTTAGACAATAAGCAGGCTTAAGCTTTATATATTTGACCACATGCAAAAACAAAAAAAAGAAAAAGGAAAACTCACATCAGCAAGGAACACTGCATCAGGCTAACCCATACAGTCATATGGTGCTGGTGTTTATATACTGTATGTCAAGGGCTGTGTTTAACTCTTGAAATCTATTGAAAGTCTGAGTTTGTTCTTTTTACATGAGGACAATTTTAATCAGTGTAAGAAAAATCTCTTATTCTCAGTGGGTTAATGAAGGCTACTGACTAACAACACACTTTTAGACAGTACACATGGAACAATTCTGAGCACCTGAAAGTCCCACCAGAAGCCTAAATTGTTATGCTGTCTCTCAAAAAAGAAAAAAAACTCTCTTAGACTGAATACTGTAAGACTGTTGGGGGGAAAAAAAAAAAAAAGGAGATACAGTATATATTAGATAGTAAAAATAAATGGAGTCCTATATCATCTGAGTGAAAGGGTTAACGTATATGTAATGTACTGTGTTGCCAATCCTCATGTGCTGGGGAGATGGCTCTGTCAGTTAGTATGAGGAGTGCAGGCATTTTGGCTTCTTAGCGAAATTAGTAATTAACCATGCAAGTAATGAACGGAAAAAGAAAATGGCATGAAAAGGGGTCATGTAGAACATGAAACACACAGGCAATACTAAGGCCAACTAAGCCATTACCACAACCCATGACAAATGTACTCAGTAATAAGTATATGAAAAACCTTTATATCACTTCATGATGACAA
Source organism: Birgus latro (assembly GCA_018397915.1). Taxonomy (NCBI): domain Eukaryota; kingdom Metazoa; phylum Arthropoda; class Malacostraca; order Decapoda; family Coenobitidae; genus Birgus; species Birgus latro. Next base: position 9,960 of record JAGKTI010012390.1, read on the forward strand.
CCCTTTATTTCAGTCTTGCTACTACCAGACATTTTCATTCGACCTAGAAAATTGTATGAGTAATGAGGGGATTATTAAAGCCTATACAGCATCCAACCCCAAATAAAATTGTGAGGAGACGGCAAGAATAAATAATAAGGTGTTGATAGCACTGTGTTGGGATTAAAGACTTACCTTTTTTGCATCACTTGTTTCAAAATCATATATCCAGTTGTAATATATCAAACTGCATTAATCATAACTAGATGCACTTAATCTCGCTTGCATGTCAAATCTGGACTCAAGAGGTTAAATACTGTACTACTACATGTGCTGTAGCATGGTAAGTACACAGGTACGTACTTCCTTATACTGTACCTGTAATGCATGATGCATAAAAAGAAATTAAGTATAACAATTCAAGAAAACAACAAACACCTCCAAAGCTGCAAAAGTCATTGTCCTTGGTATTTGTATAGATATTTCAGGACAAAGAGCCACATCACACTGAGCCTGCAATCATACATACTGCATTCTGTCACAAACCGTCCCATCAAGTAAGATGGGGTGTTTGTTGCTGTGGCCTGAGAATCATCTGAATGTGAACCCTGTGGATTGCAGGCTGATGCTACCTTCTGCCAATCACCATTCTCCTCTTGGAATATAGAGTGGGAGTTTAGGACTGTCTGTGCAACCAAGCACAGTTATATCAGTGCCACCACATACGGCATCCCCTTCCATTTCCATCTGTCAGAGTATAAATTGAAAGAAAAAGATTCCACTTCACTGGACACAACATTTTTCAGTGCCAAATATAATGCAAGTGGTACTGAAAAACATGTCTAGAATGTGGCCTTATGGAATGGGACATTCTACTTTTTTAACCCAGCCTAAAAACTAAGACATTCCACATCAAAATATAGACTGTATTCCAGGTGGCATATGAGGTGTGATGGAATGGGACACCTTCATGCAGTGGCACCAAATATAACTGGGCATCTGTTATACAGGTATCCCTAAAAATACTTACCTATACCTCAAAAGAAGGTTGGTGGACTGCAGAAAGGCTACGTCTGCCTACAGTCTAGGTTCAAATTCAGATGAGCATGGGGTTCACAACATCATTAGAGACTTCACAGCACATTATTCTCAGCAACTTGTTCTGCCAAGTACTCCTTATTATCTTTTTATAAAGTTACTGATACACAATCTCATTGTTAAGAAAATATAACAAGAAGACAAAATTTATAAAGTTAAAAGTACAGTAAAAATTAAATCTCAAAGGAATAATTACTACAAAGTCTCTTATGCTACCTGGAATCCACGCCTATACTGTATTTGATTCTGACATCAGTGTGATGAGCATGTAGGACAGCAAACTCCAGTATTTTCACACACTAGCTCAGTTGTTAATTGAAAAAAAATTGATCCACACAACCTGAGGGCCAGTTCTGTGCACCTCAAGTACTGAGCAAAGCTTCAAATCAATCAGCTTCAATCAGTCACAAAACTCCATATTAAAACTGATACAGACCTGCTCAGGTGAGTGCCTCATACATTTGGACATTTTCAGTGAGGCAGTTGTGTGTGCCAAGCACAATCCTTCTGAGCTCACTATCTGTTGGCATGAGCATCATTCATTCATATATCATTATATCATGGAGACTCACAACTGCCAAAATGTCATAAAAGTGGGTGACCTGAACCAAAACCTAGTTCAGGTGATATTTAATGAACTGCTGGTGGTCTGGGCATGGGCTGTTAAACCACACAAATTTTCCCATTTACAACTGAGGTAAAGTGAGAAAGAGTTAATGGAGGGACGAACTACCAAGACACCAGAGGAAACAAACTTTCTGCACCCCATGTCTCCAGAGCTGTTCTTTCTCGCCAGCCTTTGAAATTATGGTCATACAGTACTTATACAACCTTCCACAGCACGCAGAAAACCTATGTTGTATTAAATGTACAAAAATTTGTTTTCTATGCAGTATGAAGGCTAGAAGAAGGGTTTATTATCATACACATAAATTGTGCTATATACATATCTACCAGCTGGGACAATAGTTGACCTAATATTTCACTGCTTCTACTTCGCACTTAGGGCATTTTCCTTTAGTTTTCTTCCTGGTGTAGCATATAAGAGAAAAATCATCTATGTGCACAGATATATACAACGCCTCTCTCTCTCCTCTTAAGAATATTACAGTAATCAGGGAACAAGGAAGGAAAGAGAGAAACTGAAGAGGTGAAATATTAGGTGAACTTTAGTCTCCAACTGTACAGGAGTAACCCACAAAAATATTTAGGTCCAATGGAGTAGAGCAAGCACAAGACATGCAGTGTCATCCCAGCCACCACTACTGCTGCTGCTGCTGCTGCTGCTGCTAGTGTCTGGCTACAACATGTATGCAGTATTTAAAGCATGTTTGTTTTCACATGACAAAGATCTGTAACCTTTTTTCAGCTTAGTTGATGGCTGATTTTAGAAAGATTAGAGCATAATTTGACTAGTGACCAAAGAGAGTCATTTCTACTCTATAACTTCAACTCATAAAATTTCATGTTACAATGACTTAGCATGTGAGAAGGCTCAGTTCTGTCAACTGAAAACAAACCAATTACTGTACAGGCTACCCAACAACATAACAATGGGAGTAGCCGGGTCAGACCTGGTTGCCACCCAGGCCGTGACAGTAGCTGGTGCCGAGGTTCTCCCCACTCTTGCGACCTAAAGTGTCCAGGCAGCTCTGCGTCTCTACATTACGAATCTAAGGGGGGGGGGGAAGTGGGGGTAAATGATAAGTGCTGGAAGTAAGAGGAGACATTTTATGATTATCAAGTATTTTGCAATGTCTTAAACTTACTCAGGTAGGAGATGGATGGCTACCATTGACTCTGGGAGGTACTACCATCAGTAATGAAATGTGGCAACAAGTTTATTAACCCGCCACATTACCATCACTCTTAGGCAGGAAACATTTAGCCATAAGTACAGTTGCTTGGTGATCTTTCTTCTGAGTGATAGTACACAGATTTATTTTACATATTACATCTTCAAATTACGTTGCATCCCATTTATATTTTTTATTTCTGACATAGTTCCCTTAAGTAGCAAACAAGAGGATCTATGTATCTATCTATCTGTCTTTGTACTTATTTATATATCTACCTAGCTATAGCCAGATGCAGTAATCCTGGAAGAGGTGGCCACAAACTACAGAAATCACTTCCATGCCACCCTGTCCATCATCAGGCTACCCTTCCTCCAACTCACACCAGCTTCACTCATATACCTCTCCATCTCATCCTTGATTTTCTCTCTCCCTTTCCCCCTCCATCTCACTCACTCACACTCTTAGTCACTCATATACCTCTCCACTTCATCCCTCCATCACATCCTAGGTTTCCCTCTCCCTCTCCCCCTCCATCTTAGTCACATACACTCTTAGTCACTCATATACCTCTCCACCTCACCCTTCTATCACATTTTTGGTTTCCTCCTCCTCCTCTTCCCCTGCATCTCTCTCATAATACACTCTCCTAGTTAATGTGTAAAATAAACCACTATGGAAGAGATATCACTGACTCTCAAAGACCACTTAAGCCCATATTCTCATTGGTTTACGAAGTCCCTAATACCTTTTCCTAGGTGATTTATTTTGTTTATTACACATTTCTGTTCTCTGTGTTACACAAATCCTTCCAATGCTGCCATACCCTGCATAAATAACATACAAAATTATACTAGCCAGCCATATCCCCCAAAAAATTAAGGAAAAGTTGTTGGGGAGCTTCTTTACCCAACAAGAATACAAGCCTTAGAATACAACACGGAAAAACCACAAAGCCTGACGCTTACCTCTCCTAAGTAATAGTAGTCAAGGGGCATCTGTGATTCTGGGTAGATATTTTCCAGGAACCACCGGAAGCTCTTGCAGTTGAGATCCTTTCGCAGTTTACGGCGGGCGCTGACATCACCGTAATCGACACTGCGAGCACCTGTACACACACACACACACACCAGGGCAAACGATGAGTCAATATGGGGTTACACACACTGGGACTGAAAGGATAAGAGGGAAATAAGTGACTGAACTGAGGACCAATACCACTTAGCAAGGAGCAAGGTAGGTGAGAAATACATGATGATTACAGTAGATCTTCAAGTTCACATTTGCATTTTTGAAGGCCTTTGCCGTGATTGCATGTACAGTATAAGCATTTTTTAAATCTGTTTATGGCATCTAACAGCAATCCTGGGTGCCACATAGCTCCACTACAGCCAGTATGAGACCAACAAGTCACAATGGCAAGTCTGTTAATATCCATATGCACTTACTGCCAACATGATTACCAAGGACTTTGGGTTTCAATTCAAAGGTCTCCAACTTCTAAGACAGCTGCCAGTCAAAACTGCCATTCAGCCTGCCCAGAAAATTAATAATAGCCCCGGGCTCCTAAGCTCCTCTGTGAGGCGACATAGGATTGGATGATGGATGGATGGATGGATGGTATAGAAGAGACATGTACGTGTAGGAGTCATGGTTTGGACTCTGACTCTGCAAATGTGGTGGAGTTCCCTGCCTGGGAGTGATGTCAAGGCCAGCTATCAGGATTCTGGGGTTTTGGCACCACACCACTCTCATGGCATTATTTCCAAAGGGGTGATGAGATGCATTCACTGTCTGTCTTCATATTTCAAGTATCTCTTACAGAGAAATTAAAAATGATTCATTTAAAATTATCATTACAAGCAAGCAAGAGACTCCGCAGTTTTACTGATGGTTGGTTCTTCATTCTGGCAGGCTGAGCTCAGTGTTCAGTAATTTATAAAGATGTCAGGACAAAATAGAGGTTTCTGTGTGTTTAAGTAATACACAATACAATCTATGAGCATCTAGGTAGTTGTAAATCCACAATGGGTGCACATATTGAGAAACTATCATAGATTATAAATAAGTTTTTCTTTTTTATTTCATTATATTAATTTATTCCCTACCATTATGTGTTGCTCCATAATATATATTTGAACAGGGAAGATCACTTGTAATCAACCTGTAAAACCAGTGACAAGTGGCATTAATGAAAGTAATGGAGGGTAAAACATAAAGTGCCTGGGGTAATTAATAAAATAACAAACTGCTAATGCTGACTAACTGGTTAGGGATAGCAGACAACAAAATGATAATTTTTAGCGACTTATGTAATGAAAGAAAAGGAACAAATCAACATCATTTATGCAAAAAGGAACACTAAAAATTAAAGCAAGCAGGTCCCCTAACTAGTGGTGAGGTAGCAAGTTAAGTTTTAAGAGCATTAAGTATAGCAACAGGGAAATACTACAGTAGTTACAAATAAACATGGTACAAACTCAAATTACAGAAAGCTAACAAGTACAGTAACATGCCTGATCCAGTAATATATTATGGAAAAAAAAAAAAAACTATTGGTATATATGTTTTCCTCCATGGGTGGAATGAGAGATGCCTTCACACAGTGACACCAATGTATTACTACATTGTGAGTCACTGCTTATGGGGGATGAAAACTTAGGCTAACATACAGGGTGACCCATACATAGTGCTCCAACAGACTCTCACATGACAGTATCTCAGGTGTTGTAGGGATGGCTCAGTCGTCTAGTATGGGCATGATTGTAGCATTTGGAGTAGGAAATAAATAAGTGATGCAGAGCAGATATTGCTCGTAGTGACTGGGCCATCCCAACACATGAGAAATTGCGGAGTGGAGGAGGAGCATTATATATTTGCCACCCTATGTTTTCCACACACCTTTTGAGCTCTTATAACTTGCTACCTCTCAATACCTGTTCCTCAAATATTGCAATGAATCCTTAGTTTTATGGACTTAAACTGCAGGTACACTCAAAGTCCCTGAGCAGAAGGTGAACTAAAGCCGCAGTTGTTTCTTGAAGTAATGACGAAAAAAAAAAGTCATTGGGCATCAGTAGTTGACCCAAATGCTAGATCTTATTCAAATTCTCTGCTCATGGTGGCCGTGGCATTGGCTCACCCCCGCTCAAGGACTTTAAGCTGTGTATGTACATATATAGATCTTTTACACTAACTTGGCCCAGATTTTTTTCCTTTTGTAGCTTATTTCACGTAGCTCAATGGCTGAAACAGACAATGCTATGGCACTACAATCTTTCCATTGGACTTCTTCATGACTACCATCATATTCTAGTTTTAATCTATTATTATGACTCTGTACTCAAGGAGAGGTGTCAATTTTAGGCCAAGTTAAAGTAAAAGCAGTATAGTAGAGAAATTTCTTAGTTACTGTACTGAAATAAACTGCCACTCTTGCTAAAAAATAAAAAATAAATAAATCTAGACTATATAGATTATAAGGAAAAATATAATGGGGAGAAAATAAAGGACTTTTCTTGTGTTAGTTCTCTAGTTTCTTGGAATATAATCACATCATTCTTAGTACTATCAGCAGCAGAAGTCCTGTCACCTCTCATTCATCTCAATCTCTATGGTCTTTAAAACTCAGTCTTGTAAATCCTCAGCTGCTGCTATTGTTGTTTGGCCCCAGGCTCATCTGGATGTGAACCCTGTGGACTGCAGGTTGAAGTTGTCCTTTTCCTAGTCCACCATCCTCCATTTGTCAGAGAGAGAGCTGAGGGATGTCTCCACTGCCCAAAATTACTGGTGCCACCACATGAAGGCATCTCTCTCCTCAGCAGCTGGCACTGATGACTATATTGGCCACAGATCATTGTCAATTGCTTTGGATTCATCAGACAGAGCTTCAGAGGCCATGGACAGAGATGCAGGAGAGATAAACAACTTTACTGCTAATAGTATAGAATTCACCCCTTCAGTCAGAGGACATATTTTCTATCTTTCTCTTGCCATCTCCAGACAACTATATCCACCTAAGAAGACACCATTCAAACTCAAGGGATTAGATACTGCCTTCAAAAACTCTTTTAAGTACTGTGGTGCTCTCCTAAGCTGAATAATGTGGAAAAGGCAAGAAAAATATTAAAAAAAAAAAAAAAGCTACATCATCAGACTGAAGAGATTAAGAATGTGTAACTTTTTATTTTTTTGGCATCTTTTCCAGGCAAATCTATCTTGGTGGCAATTTTTCAGGGTTACTGGTACCTGGAAAGACTTGTGTGACAGTACAGTATCTCCTTTAAAAGTTATCAAGAGAATGTCATTAAGGCAGAGCTGCCAGGGTAAAGGTGCCAAAAAAAAAAACATCATGTGACACCGCCTTTAGCTGTATATACGTCAACTGTCAACATCCTGTCAGTCATGTTATCAAAAGTCATGTTAACTCTGCACATCATAGGCCATACTTCAAGTGGCACAGGAGGCTCCATAACAACTCTTCCTTAATGATTTATTCTGCATATTACACCTCAACATTCTCTTATGATATGTTATTTCCTTCTATTATTCCCATACACTGTATCAGTAACATACCTGAAGATAGTGAAGTATAATGTGCAGAGTAAATCTGCTGTGGAAGACGTGTTTAGAATCTCCAGTGCAACTTACAGTGCGACCCTACATTCCGTAATTCATAAACAAAAGCTGTGGGGTTATGAAGGATGAAGCGGGGAAGCATGGCAGTGTGTATAAACAAAGCGGTGAGATGATCCACTGCATGACCATCTATGCTAATGTGTGTGCAACTGTGCCACCTTAGTTACTACCAACTAAAATCTATTTAACTAGCCACATTAGTATAACAGGACTACTCTACCAATATGCAGTGACTAGGATGCTTTCTTTATTGTCTCCCCCACCTTCTCTCTAGATTTCTAGCAAAACTACAACTGCAGCAAAAATTAACATGATTTAGCATATTAACTGTACAGACACATTTTACCATTATACAGTTCAGTTTATGTTAAAATGGTACCAGTTATTTGTTAATCAAAACCGTGAGGCTGTACAAAATTTACTGTACTGTATCATGCTTGTTTACAACAGCCAAAGCAGCCTTTATATTTATGCAGAGTCAAGCAAAACTGTTTTTCAATGAGACATAAAAACAGATAATTCAAAAAGGTTCATTAACTGCAGCAAGAACTGCCTTTCAAATAAATAAATTACTGTGAAAATGTCTCATAATATGGATCTGTGTCCAAATGATATTCTGAAGCATTCAGCACGAACTCAATGATATTTACAGAATCCAGTATTGATTCTGTGGCCCATTTCGCTTGGTTTGCTGTTTGATATTTTCATGCAATATCACTGTTTTTTCTCGACCTTACCTCACCCCATCTCATAGGTGGAAACTGCAGCTGGGATGATGATGGTGATGATGATGACAGTATAAAAAAAAATAAAAAAAAAATGCCCCCAATTAACTTTTGGTCCTAAATTCACCACGCTGATCATAAGACAATTATTCACGTACTGCATGATGTCCATGATTACTAACTATTCATTTACAGAACCTCTACTTCAAAACTGCAACTCAAGAAAATCAGCATACTAACAGTGCATGATCCTTCGATGTAATTTTGGGTATGGTGGATGGAGACAGACAAGCGGCCTACAATACTAAATGTGAAAATACTTATTATCAGCTTCAAAATTAACAGTGCATATCTGAGTTGCTGTGAAGGTAATAGAAATATGTGATAGAAAGACAATGTAGGGGAATGTAAATGGGTGATTATAAATCAGAAGGCATATTCCTACATACTAAAACTGTGTTGGGTGTGGCAGGATGAGAGTGTGGGAGGAAGAGGGTGAAGGTGTCGTGGTGTGTTGGTGTGGGTGTAGTGGAGCAAAAGTGTGGGTGTGACCTCTCCATGCCTTCCCTCGTGCTACATAGGCATCTGGTTGCACTCATGACTGGAATGTCACAGTCATATTGCAGAACTGCCTATCAGAATTCTTTTATTCCCCGAACTGCATCTTTCTGGAACTCATTTCCCCGGAGTTGTTTCCCCCCAAACTTCAAACTTACAGCTGTTCAAGTCCAACTGTTACAGATTTTTTATGAACGGAGGATGCCAGTAATCTGGTGTATGGATTTTTTGTTTTGTTTTACTTATTCTGTTCTGTTATAAAAAAAAAAAAAAAGTGTTGCTGCATAAGTGTGTGGCTGTGATTAAAAGGAGAGTGGTGTGTATGGAACAGAAGGGTGTGGAAGGGTACACATGATGGTATGGCAAAGTGTGGGTGTGGCTAGACTAAGGTGTAAGTGTGGGACAGTGAGAATGAAGGTGTGAAGCAGGGTGGTGGTACGAGTGTGACTGGCTAGAACATGAGTGTGACTGGTGAGGGTGAGGGTGTGGGTGTGGCTGGGTGAAGGCATGTGTGGGTGTGGGTGCAGGTGAAGCATGTGAGGGTGTGGGTGTGGCAAAGTGAAGGTGTAAGGGTGTAGAGTAGCAAAGGTGTGAATATAGCAAGGTCAAAGGATGTGGGCAAGACTGTAATGTGGACTTAACAAGGCGAGAGTCTGAAGTGTGAGAATGTGGGTAAGGAAGGTAAGGGTGTGGGTAAGGAGAGTAAGGGTGAGGGTAAGGATGTGGGTAATGGTGAAGGTAAGGATGTGGGTAAGGAAAGGAAGGGTGAGAGTACGGATGTGGGTTAGGAGGGTAAAGGTGAGGGTGAGGATGTGGGTACGGAAGGCAAGGGTGAGGGTGAGGGGATGAGTAACACAAGGAAAGGGTATGGGTAAGGGTGAGGGCAGAGGAAGATACGGGTGTAGGTGCAGCAAAATGAGGAATATTAACTGCTAAGGCTTGGTGAATATTATGTCCTAGAATAAGGCCTAGGTGAGTGGGGCCAGAGGGGGGCGAGGCTGCGTGCAACCTGACCTGGGTTAATGCTGTAATAGAACTCTTTCCAGTCGTCCAGCCACACCTCAGCCAGCCGGGCGTTGTTTTTATTTACAATTTTAGACGTGCCCCCAGGGAAGGTGTAGGGGGTTGATTTGCGGAACACGTGGCCCACATGTGAGCACGTAGAGATCTCCAGCGTCCCCCCACACATCCACACCTGCCGGAGGACCGCGCGCACATGAACCAAAGTGGCATCTGTGGCCACAGTTTACCATAACTGGGACCTGCGGTTCTTGTTAGCTCAGTTCCTTGCTCCTGCAGCTACAGTAGACAGTACAGAGTCCCAGGAAACTGTGAGGGAATCTTCAGGAAGTTACTTTTGAGCTAATTACTGCTATATCAATCATGGTCCAATTCCCAACCACAGCTATAAGTACTGATGACATGGGCAAAAATGATGACCACTGAGGGAAAGCAGCTTCACCTGTCAGTAATTATAGTTCCATAACTGTTGAGAACTAGATCCACAATGACATTAATTACTCAAAATTAGCTCAAGAAAAACCTCCTGAAGTCTATCATATATTTGTTGATTTGTTGGGACACCTCATATTTCTCCCGCCATCACTGTGAGGGCAGACCACCCAAGCACCACAAGGACTCATTACAACCCACGACCATGTTCTACATAGCTTACAGTGGAGGTTTTGTAGCACCTCTTCCTTAACATATTACTGTACTTTCATTTGATGCATAAATATTCTCTGGTATGTTACTTATGCCTTTTTCGTTTGAATATATAACACACACGATGCTATGTGTGTTGCATACTGTACTCAGAAATACACAAGTAAGGAAAAGGTGCTTGAGGGCTTCCTTTCCTGATAAAAATATGGCCAGTCTGACCCAAACCCCACCTCACTACAAACTGACCCAAGCCGCACGTCACTATAAACCCATCACCATCTACACCTGTCCTCCCTTTTCTTCAAAAGCATTTATAGTGTCAGATAATTTAATATGAGACTACTCCTTCACAGCACAAAATGACCCAAGAATTTAACCTCTTAAATCCAGTGACATATTTTCAACTTTCTTCTTGCTACCTGCAGCAAACATTTTTTTTACCTTGAAGGACAACTGAGGAACTGCAAGGTTTAGATACAGCCTTCACTATTCTTGTCACTGATAAGGGTTCTTCTCAAGTTCAACAAAATCAATAAAATTACCTAGTAAAACTAGAAAACACTCTCCAGCTGAAGGCATTAATGGAGTACCGGGTAATAGCCCACATATTCTTTCATTTACTTCCAATACTGCTAATGATTAAATATATACATGATCAAGGTCATTTTCATGCTCTCTCAAAGCAATAGTCTATCATATAAAAGCCTACCAGTATGTTAATCCACCACACCACATCTGAATGGGCTGAAGATATTTATATTAGTAATTCAGGCTTTTATACACCAGGCAATGTTTATCATGTTAGTAAAGTTGTTAGTAAGTACAATATTCTGGCTGTCTGCTCAGTGTTTACTCCACAACAACTACACTACAAAATACCAGTTACTGATGCAGTATACCCATATGAGTAAGTCACTACACTGCAGTCCAAAATATTGCAAAAATTTATTAGAAACTTTTCTATAATACAGAATACCATTCTATTACCTGAAACTTTTGTTACTCTTTCTGCTTTCATTAAAAAATGCACACCAGCCCAACTGTTAGCTGTATGAAATTTATGTTTATAACTACAATAAATTTGAGAATGGTTCTTCTAATATACAGTACTGTACTTAATAATTAATGTGGATGGTTTTTGACTTGGCAAAAGACTGAAATAGTAACTGTAACAGCCACTCCCTATCATCCCTTTAAGAGTCAAGAGGACCCAAGGCATTGAGGGTCTGAGGGTAAGCCTAGACCAAAGTTTTACAAACTGTAATTTCCAAAGTAGTTTTTAACACTGTGCAAATGGATGCTGTATTCATGATTTTATAAACAGTCTGTAATGCTTTAATTTGGGGTTGCTATTTGTACTAAACTACACACTCCAGAGTTTTCATTTTATTAAATTATCAAATTTAGAAGAAGCACTGCAAAATGATTTCATTAATCAGCAAGTTGCCTGAAAATTTAGTCCGAGAAATATTTCAAATGCAACAGTGTTAATCAAATTTTTCAATATCATGCAGATAAGAGTCCCAAAAGTTTAATATTAAATTAATGGCGTGTTATGGCCTCCCAGTAACTACACCCAGGCAGCATCTACAGTGAGGCAGACAGGGAATGCTACTTCACTATGTCCTTGTGGCAGTGAGTCTCGGAAGGCAGTCCTGCAAAAGAGTGTTAGTGGTTCGGGCGAAGTCATCACGTCTGGATGGTTTACTCGGAAGTGGTCACCATCCTGTTCGCAGACAAGGAGTTAAAAGAATGAGGAATAAGTATGAAGTAGTAACAGAGGGACTCAAAAGAAGAATAAAGGGGTGGTGGTAAGGCATGAGAGGGGATATCTTAACCTTCAATCAGATGATGAACTTTAATTTGATTCTTGTTATCTCTGGATGGTTTTATTAAGTTTAGGGAAGATTTTTAGAACTAGGGGATTATTATTTTTTTTTTTTTCAAAGACAAGCCCAAAGGCTTGAGGTCTTCAAAGCTGCTTAAAAATTAAAGAATAAAAGACAGCCAAATTCAAGCTCAATAACCTATTTGGTTCAAGTACAAGGGTGCTCTCCTTTTAAACTGAATAAAACAGTCTACCAAAAGCAAAAATGTAATTGCCAAAAATATAATTAGCAAGACATCATCCGACTAAAGGAGGCGACTGGATGGAGATGAAGATAGCAGCAGAATACTCAGACAGCAAAAGTCCAGAGAAAGAATATAAGGGATGGAAAAAGGGTGAAGATAATAGCAAAATACAGTACTCAGCAAAAGTCAAGACGGGATATATTAGGGATGAAATGGAGGTGACTGTAGCAGCACAATGAAGCCTCTGAGGGCCCTACTGACTGCATCCAGGCTCGGGGTTGAGATCTGGGGGTACCTGGATTCATCTCAAAGAAAAAGTCTCGCCACTCGTCCATCCAGACTTCAGCCACACGGGCCGAGTTCTTCATTACCACGTTGACGACTCCGCCCGGGAAGGAATAAGGGGACTTGTCACGGAACACATGGCCCACATGGGAGCAGGGGATGATCTCTAGGCTTCCCCCGCACTGCCAGATCTGAACGTGTGGGCCCTCACTGTCAGCCAGGTGTAACTATACTGTACTTCACTCACTCACCCTTGTTCTCATTTTTGTTCTCTCTCTCTCTCTCTCTCTCTCTCTCTCTCTCTCTCTCTCTCTCTCCCAAACACACATAGGAAGGTTGTAAAGATGAAAAAAATTCTGTTTTTCTTTAACTTCCCACAGCAATGCCAGATCTGAACATGTGGGCCTCAAGGGACAGCAGTGTTTACCTACAACACAATTGTTTTAACCTGACAGAGATCCCAGCTATGCTCTGCTCACTTAATTTGGCTTAAAAATACCACAGTTCCACCCTGAAAGAACACTGAGCTAACAAGAGCTGAAACACTAAAATATGTTGCTTGTCTTCAAATACTGTTATGGAAAGGTTGGAAAACAGTAGTACTATCTTTTTCTGTTACTGAGATACAGGGAATAAGTTGCAAAATTCTGACACTCTCTGCCAAGTTACAGGACACAAATTTCCTAATACAATATAGCTCAGAAGACAGCAAAGTGTAATAAGAATGAAAGGTCAAATGGACCAGTAATGAAGAAGACTCATTCCCGCACCATAATTAAGACTCATCTGACTTCAAGTAACTATGCCTTAGTATACTTGCTTTGATAGTGGCCCTGTTGTGCCAGGTAAAAATAAACCAACTCCAGCTCCTGACTGACTACTTACCCAGTCTGCTCAGAGTTGCTGTGCTGCTGCCCATGACACACTATGCATATGTATTGCAGTGCTTGGTTAACTGAACATTTCCTATACCACCACTCATCTGAACATTTTCTATGCCAACACTCATCTGAATCTCAAGAATCTTGCCAAATTTAACAAGACATACAAAAACTGTAACTTCGTACCCATGTGTCTGAATGACTTCACACCTGTATGTACTGTGCATTTCCTTTTGGTCAGAGACTCTAACATGCTTGCATGCATCAGCCTTAGTGACTCTCTATGCTGCATGATCTCTAGCAGCCTCTCTATTCATTTCCTTATCCCTGAGGTCACATCGTATGACCTCGTCCCAAGTCTTTGTTCTGCCTCTCGCAACTCCACGCTCAATGTTCACACTTCTCACCCTCTAGACCCAGCTGTCATCCTCCAGTCTATCCACATGCCCAAACCACCTCGCTCTACCCCTGCTCATTATATCACAAATACATTCAAGTCCCATGCTTCCTCTCAACACTCATTCACAATCACAATCCCTCTAAGCCTGTCATTCAAGGTTGCACTTCCCATCCACCTGATCATTCTCATCTCTGTGCATTTGAGCCTATGAATACATACAGACCTAGGAATATCCTTCTCCTTAACTGCCCAAGTCTCCCCACCATACAGCATTACACCCCTAACACATGCTAAATACTAAGACCCCTTAGCTTGGAGAGAGAGCCCTCTCGATGGCACAAGCATTACTCTACAACCACTTTCTAGCAATATCAGAGCAATCCATTTTCTTGCAGTAGTATCCTGCAAATGGTAATGTATTAGCTAAGACACTGAGAGGAAACAAAATATGAAACCATGGCATACAGTGTGAAAACAGTCTCCTCAAAGAGAGAGAAAAAAGTAAATCTGTTGCATTACACTCTATACTAAACTGAAAACATAAAAAATAACAGAAAATGAAACTAAGGATGGTTACTATCTCTCTCTCTCTTTCTCTAAACATTTCTTCAGGACAACTTATACAGAGATAGTGTTATTCTCTCTCTCTCTCTCTC
>JAGKTI010012391.1:0-18261 GCA_018397915.1 Birgus latro
CCTGCAAAATCTGCATTAAGTGCATTCAGGTTTTTGCCTAGTGCGTGCAATGAGTAAGGAGCAAACGGGGCAAATATATCGTGCTTGAGGGCCGGCATTCCACTCAGTGTCTCCGGCTAATGAGAAGAGAAGGGACTTGACTATCGGAGAGTAATTTCCTTTGTATTAAAAAAAAAAAAAACAGCGTAAGGAGCACTTGCCCCCACGCAGTAGACTGACTAAGGTAATTTTCACAGGACGCAGGGTAGGCTGGGGACATTTGACTGGGATGTACAGATACCTCCACTTCTAACGAGCACTGCGGGTGGTGTGTTTGGTGAAATGTGGCACCACTGTGTTTGTTTATATCGCAGTAATAGTAAGTGAATGGGCTGACTCCGGCAGAGCTTCCCTTCCGATGCAGTATCTAGTGCCCACAGAAACAATGTTCTATCAAGTCACACATTGTCTGCAAATCCAAATGTTTGCCACGTATGTATAGTTGAAGGTAGAGAGAAAAACAAATACTAATGCCATTGGATCCCTATGCTTCTCTGACAGGAGATGACTGTGAGGCGAGGTGGAACGGAGGCGAGGAGGGAGAGTTGGTTGGGGCATATGTATTGAAACTTTGTCTTTGCGTGTTTCGTTTAGAAAGAGATGAAGGATGTGATTATGCAGATGTTCTGAGGTGATCAGTAACTCCGTATGCAATAGCGTGTATTAAATGAATGTATGAGTCTTAATGTTCGTCTTACAATCTGGTGAACAACGGTAGTTGGGCATAAATGTTAAGTGTGATGTCCGGTTCTCGAAACGTGGTTCATCTGAGCGTGTGACTTAACTGCTGTAACATTTTTGTGGCTGAAATAGGGTGGTCATAAATGATGCATGATTAAGCATGTGACACAACGGTCATGCCATGTTGAGCATCATCCAGTCTGTTTTATTGTGAGGAAAAAATCATTATGTTCTCAAACCAAGGTATAAATAGATGTCCTGTTACATTGGATTATAGCTACTTCGTTTGTTTGACAGCTTTTTGCTTACTGTGCGGAAATGTTGTGCAGTCATCATACTGATGGATCACATGGAGGTAATGAGATACTGTACTTGCATAAAGCATGCATATCTTGTATTATAATATTTGCAATAACGGTGTTACGTGTGTCCAGTCCATAAATGATGTCGCTTTATTCGAGGTGCAGTTTCATTAGTCTGGATAGTTGTGACACAACCTCCACAGACTTGATCATCGTATATTATACTCTCTTCAAAACATTCATACATTAATTTTCATACAAGAATTACACATTCAGGCCATACTTAGCTCCAGACGCATTATACTGTTTATTCGTGTGGATGTGGACTGTTGTGAAGCAGGAGCGAGTGAGGTGTGCAGGTGGGAGTAGGGCCATCACCAACATATGTGCTGTTTGGTGTTGGTATGGGAAATATTGCTCCCTCTGGATGAACAGTGTGTGAGCGTAGACACACGATTAAATAATATAATGCATCTGGAGCTAAGGAGGGCCTGAATGTGTAATGTGTATGAAAATTAATGCATGAATGTTTTAAAGAGAAAATAATAAACGATGATCAATGTTTGTGGATGTTGTGCCACATCTATCTAGACTAATGAAATAGCACATCGAAGAAAGCGATGTCACATGTGGACTGAACATCCGTAACACTGTTATTTCAATTATTATAATACAAGATAAGCATTCATTATGCAAATACAGTATCTCATTACCTCCGCATGATCCATTTTCGCAGAACAAGCCAATAGCTGTCCAACACTCGAAGTAGCTATAATCCTATGCAACAGGACATCTGTTTATACCATGGTTTGAGAATACAGTATAATGATTGTTTTTCCTCACAATAAAACAGACTGGATGATGCTCAACATGGCACATGCCTAATCATGAATCATTTATGACTACCCTGATTCAGCCACAAAAATGTTACAGCAGTTGATTCACACAGTCACTATACTCAAGTAAACCACGTGTCGAGACACCGGACATCACACCTTTTAACATTTATGCCCAACTACAGTTGTTCACCACACTGTATGACGAACATTAAGACTCCAGATTCATCCAATACACGTTATTGCATACGGAGTTACAGATCACCTCAGAACAACTGTAGAATCACATCCTTCATCTCTTTCTACACGAAACACGACAAAGTTTCGATACATGCGCCCCCACCACCTGTCCCCCCTCGCCTCCATTCCACCTCGCCTCACAGCCATCTCCTGTCAGAGAAGCAATGGGATCCAATGGCAAACACTTGGATTTGCATACAGACTATGACTTGATAGAACATTGTTTCTGTGGGTTCTAGATACTGTAGCGGAGGGGAAGCTCTGCCGGGTCTGCCCATTCACTTACTCTTGCCAGGATGTAAACAAACACAGTGGTGCCACATTTCACCGAACACATCACCCTCTGTACTCGTTAGAAGTGGAGGTAACTGTAGAGTCGCTCAAAAAAGTATCCTCCCACCGCATGAACGCAGGACATCACAATACGTCGAGTGAATGGAGCAGTGTCGGTATTGCTGGCAAGCCTGGCTCTTTCAAATATCACGATAGAGTCGGTACCTCATATCTAGATCCGAAGTTTGAGTCGAGGATTTCAGATATCCGATACAGAGTCGACTTACGATAATCCTATATGTATGGTGTTACGTGTGGCCGATATACGTTGCTTATATTCATATATAATACTCAGAACCTTTAATATTCATTAATTAGTACCATGCTTAGAGTTTTGTGAATAGTTTATAAATATCAGATCGTAGGAAACAGTCTGACCCAGCTCTGTGTCGATGTTTCTAGAGCTGTTTCGAACCACAGTCTCATATCTGCTCATAGTTTCGACCCTTGTTTCTGTTCTGCCCTTCTTGCTTCTTTGAGTTTCGCTTCTTGCTTCTGAGTTGCCCTTCTTGCTTCCTTGAGTTTACATAGATAAGTCGTGATTCTCACTCCAAGAGAGAGTGGATCCAGCAGCAGACCATGCCAGACGTCAGAGCTGACGATAACGCCTGCGACCCGTTGAGGGGGGCGAAAAGTCAGCCACAGTTTCCTGCAGCCAAGGAGATCAAGGGGGCTGCGATTTGGTTTAACGTCAGTGCGGGGTACGGTTTCATCAAACGCCAGGATACTGGCGTTAATGTTTTCGTGCACCGTTCGGCGATCGTTCAGCCGAATCCACGACACCTCCAACGCTCCCTAGGTGATGGAGAGCGGGTGGAATTTGGTTTGTTTGGGACTCCAAAGGGTCCTGAGGCCCGGGATATTACTGGGCCGGGAGGAGTGGCCGTGCAGGGTTCTGCTCATGCACGGCGACGTCTCATGGCCCAGTGACATCAGGCTAGGGATCCTGGGAATCCTAAACAACTAAATCTCCTCGTGGAGATGTGTGTTGCGACGCTGAAGGCTTTTTGTGGGGGTGATAAGGGGGCTTTGCGCATTCTCATCCCAAAGATCTTTGAGGAGAACGGGCTGCCTTGCCTTGTCATCCCCGAGTGCTTCGCCCGCGACATACACTTGATTCCCCGCCGACGGGAGCGTAGGGCCCGGCAGTGACGATCTGCTGCCCCTCGTCAGACCCCGAGGAAGAGGCTCCGACTCGAGGCTCCCCTCAACAGGGAAACTGCCACTCCCTCTTCTGTTGACGACCCGGCAATGTCAAAGACCACGGATCAGACCACGGCACAAATTCACGAGCAACTATCGATGACGGAGGAGGGGCAGGAGTCTTCAGATACCGCCTCCATGGCCGAGGAAGCGTCGACCGGCTCCTCGGCCGAGGAGATTCGTGAGTCCTCCCCTCCTCCAGCAGCGGAGGGCCCTCCATCTCGCCCTCCAATCATCGACCTCAAGGATCGGCTAGATGTAGCCTCCTACCGCCACTTCCTAACCCTCGATGCCCACACCCGGTAGAACCAGCTCGGAGCCACGACCTACACCACCCTCTACGATCTGCTCCGGGCTGCCGACATGGGTGAGATCAGATCCGTCTTGATCATTCACGGGGAGGAGGCACGTCTATCCGATCTGAGAGCCTTCTATCATATGCTCCCGTCACGACTGCGGTAAGTGCTCGGCCAGTAGTGACGTGAGGCTGCCCTGATTACCTTTCTTCATATATTTGGCTGGCCTAATGTCCCCCAAGAGGACGATGGCCATTAAGCAAAAAAAAAAAAATCACTGCAGAGAGAGAGGCACGTCTATCCGATCTGAGAGCCTTCTATCATATGCTCCCGTCACGACTGCGGTAAGAGCTCGGCCAGTAGTGACGTGAGGCTGCCCTGATTACCTTTCTTCATATATTTGGCTGGCCTAATGTCCCCCAACCGGACGATGGCCATTAAGCCCCAAGAAAAAAAAAATCTCCAAGGACTCCCGAGCTAGACACCAACCGGAACGGACTAGCCATGCCAGCCAAGGTTGAAGGGCACGTAAAGTGGTACCACGTACGGTGGGGTTACGGCTTCCTGATTCGCCGTGACAAGGGGGCGGAAATGTTTTTACACCGCTTGTCTATCATGGCCCCCAACCCAACCCACCCTGTGCCTTTTGTTGCTGCTGGCGAGGTGGTGGAGTTTCTGGTGGAGGAGGACGCTAAGGGCTCTGCAGCTACCTCTGTTACTGGCCCTGCAGGTCAGGCAGTGCGGGGTTCTCTCCACGCCCTCCCCTGTCATTGGTGTCGACGTCAGCCTCCACCTGCTGCTCCTGCCTCTTTCTCTGCCTCCTCTGCCTCTACCATCGTCACCATGTGTGTGGAGCTGCCAAGGCCTTCTCGGGAGGAGATTTGGCAGTTTTCGCCCAACGCCTGCCTGCCATCTTCCAGGCCAACGGACTCCGTCATTTCTATTCCCGAGTCTTTTTCCTCCACACCCGTGGTGCAGAGGAGCCCTGGGAGGAAGGCTCCTCGACGCCATCCTGGGCCGTCTGCGACCCCCACCTTCTTGGTCCCGAGGGTGCTGCAGCTGAAGCCCTCTACTCCACTATTGAGGATCCAGCTTTCGGGACGTGCTGTCTCCCGCCGGTCTGCCTCTCAACCCCTCTTTAAGGTACCCATGGAGGTGGGGGATGTTCCACCTTCACCCTCGGAGGATCCTGTGGTGCCTTTGCCTCCTCCTCCACCACCACTACTACCGCCGCTGCCACCACTAGAGGACCAGGCACCAGCGAGCCCCAAACCTTCCCACTCGTCACGGCACATCTCTTGGGATGACTTCGCCTCCCTCCTACAGCTGGGCCTCGAGATCTTCGAGGACAAGCTGTGCCACTACAAGGACGAAGCACCGGAGGAGCATGACGAGCGGGAATACACCAAGGGGGGAATACCGGCAAGCCTTGCTCTCTTTTAACGAGCTGCGCCGGGGGTCCCTCTAGGCAGTTACCAACCCCGAGGAGTGTCGTATCATCTCATACACCCTCGGGATCGTGAAGTCCCACCTCGCCGCCGTTCCTGACTCTGACTCAGACTCAGATTCCGACTTTGATGCTACTGCATAACCTGCCATCAGTTTTCGCTCCCCTGCCTACTAGCCCTACTGCTCCTGTTTTGTAATGACCTTTATTCAGCCTTAAGTGTTACTGGCCAAGGATATTACACTGAGTATCATCTGTACGGTATATTGTGTATTAATACAGTATATATGTATGCATGTATATATATGTATATACTGTATGTTGGTGTCTGTTTGTATATATTTGTTTGGCTTAATGGCTTACCATGGCCGATACCCATAAAGCTGAAAGAAAGAAAGAAGTAGTAGTTTACATAGGCTGAGCTGGGACTGTCACGAGTTAGTTAGCAGCTTGAGTTGGACACGTGTGTTGGATTGCTCTGTTGTGGGGACATTTTTGTAAACTGTAGTATGTCTGCCACACGTGAGTTCATGTTTAAGTGTCAGCACATGATATAATTATTAGGTTGCTCTTACCAATATTGTCACTGTTTATAAGAACTGTTAACTTAGTTACTCCTATTGCCCTTACTAATGACACATGTTATATCAGTGTCAAGTCTCTTTACTCTTATGCTAGGTCTCTATTGTTATGCCAGGTTTTTATTGTAACCTCCAGAGGTTTTACAACCCAGGGGTTAGTTTGTATTCTGTTTTTTTCTTTATTGATGTTTGGAATTTTAGGGCATTTTTAGCAAGTCCTGGTTTGACAATCCTGTACGAACCTGTTTTGAGTTTATTCTTGTAGCTATTTGTTAGTGTTAAGTAAATTAAGTATTTTTACTTGTTGTTTCATTCCCCCTTTTTGTCATTAATACATATTTTACACTTGATCACTATTTTCCCCTTTAAGCTTACGACTTGGTGGGGCTAGCAGCCATTTTGTATTCTAAAATTTCCGTTGCGCAAACAGAAACCCCTCTAGCGCCACTGTCGTAACAATGGTCAGTAGGTATGGAGACCTCCCAGGAGACACGTTGTGCTATTGTTGCTCTGCATGTGGTATGACATTCAAATAGAGAAATTGCAAATAAATAGGTGTTTCAAAGGATACTGTGGCGGTGTGGATGAGGAGATACCTGGAAACTGGCACCACTGACAACCGACCCAGATCGGGCCGCCCTAGGTGCACAACGCAGGATGAAGATATGAAATATCATTTATAAAATAGATAATGGAGATGAAGACATAATACCAGATCTTTCGTGATATGTGTTCCTAACATTATTTCAACGCCTATTTCCGATAGCTGGGGTCATAGAACAGAATCCCTTTGCAAGCAGCTAGTATCAGAAATCAGCTTCAGCTGGAATGCACAAAGGAAACAATACGGAACAGGCACCGGGATAGGGGATTACGAGGAAGGTGACTAGCTATAAAGCCACACCTAACTGAGAGGCATATGGAGGACAGAATGGGTTACGCGCTAGAATACTGTGACAAGGGGAACACATTCTGGGAAAAGGTTGTGTTTTGCGACGAGAAAACGTTCACCAGTGCTGGAATTGGTGCTTCCTATGTCTGGCGTCCTATAAACATAAGGTGTGTAGTAATCTGTCAGTCTATATATGTTTGCGTTTGCCTGCCACCATGGCGCTTCTGTTAATTTCACCTTCCATATCAGTGATACATATTCTATAGAAGAAATACTAATCTTCCACTGATCTGCACAGGTATAGCCAACAGAACTTGGTCGGCAGCAGCAGAAGTGGGCGTGTCTGCGCCAGATTATTTGAGTGGATACATGCAGGTGGGGTTGGTGAGCTGGAAGATGTTGGACCTGGAAGATTGACTGGTGCAAAATATGTAGAAATTTTGGAGGAGGTTGTGCTTTTGACAGTGAGGGCAATGTTTGTTCCGAAGCCAGATTCATTTTACCTCCTGCATGATAATAGTCCCATTCACACATCCCGGCCGGTGATGCGGTGGCTTCCGGAATACCCGGCAATCAGCGTGTTGCCACATCCAACTAGATCCCCGGACTTCATTCCAATAGAACGTGTGGGCAGCCATGACTCGTTAAATACAACATTTTGACAACCTCACCAGGGAGGACGTGGTCACTGCTGCTTTCCAAGCGTGGGAAGGCCTGAGGAATGTGGCAGGCCAACAGCTGGTGTATAATGCTGTATTATCTATGCCTCGACGGCTTGATGGCGTCCTCTCAGAGAGCTGTGCATATAAAATGTATTGAATAATGGCAACATCCTACTTGTATTTTGTTTACTCTTACGTCAGACACACACAGCTCATTTGGTATATATGACAGAAGGTATCTCCTTCTCCTTCATTTATTTCTATTACCTGCAATAAATTTAAACACCTAACATCCTATCTACCTCCCTCTGTGTCTGTAGGTTGTTGACCGCTGTGCTCTATATTGTTCTGTTCTACTCATACAGGCGATGCATCGGAAATGCCTGAATAATCCCATTTCATATAACCGACATAATTCTCTTCTTGCAATTCTCAAGGGCACGATTCTTCCACATAACACTTTAACTCGTACACCGCTGTGTCGTATGTACAGTCAAAGACAAAAGTCGTGTCGTGAAATTTGGTGAAAATATCTGAAGAAAGACTATAGTTTTGGAGCGGCCTACTTTGATGGTAGAGATTTCATAATGTTTCAAGTGTTGCACTTAATCTTCGGACTAAACCGCGACACGACTTTTGTCTTTGACTGTACATAAACCAAGGCTACCAACAGATCTCACACTCACTTTTCCGTATTTCTTCGTCCGTTGTGTCAGATTGACTCATGGTACCTTTGGGAGGATACTTTTTTGAGCGACTGTAAAGTCTCACCTCGAGTAAGTTCCTTACCAGTGCGTCGAAGTGAAGTGATTGGAACTAATTAACAGTATACCGTTTTTTATGGCACCTGTTTAGTAAAGGTACTCTCTCCTAATCCCTTCAGTACAGTGTTATTTTGTCTACTTTAATCCTGCAACAGATAAATGTTTTAAAAGCCAACATGTTGAAGGGGCAAACGTAAATTACCCGTAGAAACCCCCTCTGATGCAATTAACGCTTATAATCCAAAGATGCATTTTACGTTTGCTGCCTCCAGACAATTTTCCTCAGTTAAGGAAGTACCTCTTGGTGTCAAGGTGCTGAATTTAGCTTATATGAAACTCATCCAGCTCGAATAATCTTCCCAGACCTGATTAAAATCGATTGGGGATGACGTCATCACCATCAGCAGCAGCAGCAGCAGCAGCAACAACAACAACAACAACAACAACAACAACAACAACAACAACAACAACAACAACAACAACAACAACAACAACAACAGCGGCAGCGGAGGAACCCAAACATCTTTTCCCTCCTCAGAATGGTCTGAGATTGAGTTGAGAGAGCAAGAAATAAAATGAATGAAGGCAAAATTAACCAAAATCTGATCAATTAAATGGACCACACCCTCATCCACTCACCATTCAAGCTGTCCAAGTCCCCTTGATACCCCACAGGCATGAACATCCACACTTACGTGATTCATATCAGTTATTAGTTAATGAATCCGACAACTATCACTTCAGTGGAAAAAAAAAAAAACGAGGGTTTCAAACCACTATCTTAGGTTTATCCAAGAAAATTCTACCAGCCTACTCGATCTACTGGAGATAGCAAGACTGAAATATAAAGGGTGTCATCTCCGTGAAGGGGTAACTAAAACTGCCGTTTGTTGCAGCTAGCTGACGATGTGTTCCCCTCTGCATTTCCCCCACCTTGCTCTTGACGTTTTTCTTCTCTGCACATTTCATATCTCCATCCTTCACATACTTCATTCCACCTTGCTCTTCATTTTATCCTTGGATATGGATATCTCCTTCCAACTTCCACACACCTCTTCACTCCATTATGCATCTTATTTTATCTTTCTCTAATCCTCCCATACTCCACTTCGTTCCTCTCCTTCGGACCCCTCTATATTCTTTATCCTTTCGCTTGTTAAGGTTAATTGCCTATGTATTCCCCTCCTGTCAATTACATCACTCCAATCTGACCAGCACTCTTATCTATATTTTCCTTTGATTTCATTTACGTTCTTCGCTTACCCTCCTGACAAGCTGTATCTTTAATATTTCTTGTTCATTATTCTTCTCTAACCGTTCCCTTTTATATTTCAGCCAAGTTCATTCTGCCTCTGTTCAAGCATTCATTCATTCTAATGTCCTATATCCTCTTCGGTCTCTACCTTCTCACACTAAACATGGATGTATCTTGTTTACATTCCTGTTACACATCATCCTAATGAACCAATGAAATAATTAATATTCACCGTTCGCTAATACTGTAATATCGCTGTAGTATGAAACATTTTTTACATCAGCAAGTGTGCTGTTTTAGAGCCAGGTGTACAGTATAAAATTCCGTCAGATTAATAATATCTTATTTATTTTCTCGTTTTCGTCAAACAACTTCTTTCAACTGAGGGGTAGATTCTATTTGGTGAAAGAGTTCAGATACTCTTTCATCAGTCAATTCACTACCAGGGATTTCCTCAGGCTAGACACACACACACACACACACACACACTCACACAAAAAACGGATATTTTTTCAGGTTATGTCAACCTTGACTCTCCAGTTACCTGTTTTTCCTCCTCTGTTATTTTTCTTTACGTTCCCAGTAATTTTTTTCCTGATAGACTACCCCCTCATTCCGTCCTATCTTCCTAGCCCCTCCCCTCACTCTCCCAACCTACCTCCTCCTACAACCACACCACACCCCACTAACTTATTCCTACCTGTCTCTGTCAATCTCCACCTCTCATTTCTCTTCCTCCTCTCATCTGTTAGGCTACTCTTCCTCCAATTTCTTTTATTCCTCCTTTCCCTCCCTCCTCTCTTCCTCCTCCTCATCCCTTCCCCCTCATCATCCCTTCCTTTCCCACTAGACGCAATTTTCATTTCTGTTTACCAGCTGTATTTCCTCTCCTCTCCCTATGAGTTTCCTCCCTCTCTTCTTCTCTCGCATTCCTTTTTCCTGCCCCTTCTTGTCTCTCATTTCTCTCACCCCTCTTCTTCCTTTTATCTCGCTGTCCCTTCTTGCCAATCCATCTCCGCTGGTTTGCCTCCGATATGTTTTCCTGTCTCCTTTCCCCATTTCCTACTATTTCCCTTTCTTTTACGCCTATTTCCAGACCCCTTTCCCCACTTTTTTCAATTCCCCATTCGTTTCTTACAATCTTCTGTCTCCTTCCCAACATCCCTATCATTCCCTTCCCTTTCACCCATCCTCCGACCAGTCACACCATCCTACTAGTCAAAGCCCCCATTTCCACAACCCCCTCCCTGGTCTTCGGTGTCTGTAAGCTTGCAGAAAGGTTGGGGTTGGGGTGGGGGAATCGTCAAAGGACTGAGCCCCCCTCCTATCCTTCTCACTTCTCCAATTTCCGATCCCTCCTATTTCTTTTTTTCTATCTCTTTTCATCCTACTCCATTACCTCCCAGTCTATCTCCTGTTTTTCCTCTCTCTCTTTCATGCACCCTACCCGCTCTCAACCACCATCCCCATTCTCCCTACCATCTCCACACCTCCCACCCTCACGCTTATTTTACCCCCAGCCCCTTCCTCTCCTCCAACTTAGTCAGGAGAGTCTGTAAGTTTACAGGACAGACTTGGACAAAAGATTCAGTCCTATTCTAAAAGTTTACTCCATTTTTCTTTCTTCTCACCTGTATTCCAATTTTTTCCTTTCTTTTTTCCCCTTTCGCTATTTTCCCATTCTTTTCCCCTCATATTCCCACTAGCCTCTGCCCTAAAATCTACCTTCTCTCCCATCAGGTAGCTCTTCCGTAGTTTCTCTCACCCTTCCCCTCCTCCGTGCCTCCTAACCCCTATTCATCGGAGTCTGTAAAGTTACCGGGGGTCTGTCGCGTCTAAAAGATTCAGTCCTTCCTGAAAGTTTGCTCCGGGATCCCAGTCCAAGTCCACGTTCTCCCCTCCCTCACTCTTTAAGATTTACAATTGCTTTAGATTACTTTCGTTGTTCTTATTTGATAACATATTTCCTGGCTGTATTTCTTGTTAGCGACGCCACATTAAAAGCTATCGTAATGAAGCTGGTTATTACGTATTTGTTTATGCATATGGACGTATGATAAAATCTCTCATTAATGCTTTATCTGACTATGATCAAGCTTAATTACACCCTCAACCTGGGAAGAAATTATTCGATGTGGTGCAGACCTGTCGAAGCTCAAACTCAAGGCTCAAAGTCAAAGTTCAGAGCGCGGCGTCTCGTTTCCTAAGGATCTTGGATTTTGTCCTCACTCTCTCATTTTCCTACTGAGTACTTTTTTAATTTATCTTGTTTTTTTTCTTTTTGCATTTTTGTTCCTTCTACGTCTTTTCTTTTTTCTCAGTGCAGATTAAGGCATTCCCTCCCTGATGTTCTTTCAATTCCTTTCTCTTTTAATTTATTTTTTATTTTACTTTTCCAATAATTTTTTTGTACTGATCTTGTCCTTGTGTTTTTTTTTCCTTCTCTTACCTTGTAATTGTTTTTATTTTGTTTTATCTTTATTATTCATTGTTTCCGTACATATTTTCATGATCATGTGATTTTTCTTTTTCTGTTGCTGTTTTTCTACCCCACTCTGTCTGATCGTGCAGGCACATCAACCCTAGACACCAACTGTCCCTGCTGGGCCGTCCCTTGCAATGAACCTATATTTCCATGTGACTGTCAACACCTCGCCACAGCAAGGAGAAATGATTAGTGAAGAGGTTTACAGTAGTTTCTAGGTGGACAAAGAATTTCTCTCTTTCCACGCGGTAAACATGGGCATTAAAGTAGACTCCACGTCACAACGTTATTTGGTTATTTCATTACCTCCCAGTTTTGGAAAGAGTTTCCTGAGTTCCAGGAAATCACTTGGCTTGTCACTCAGTGTAGCTCGCAAGAAGTGGAAAGAAAAGTAATGGTGAAAAACGGATGGGAGAAATAGGAAGGGAGAAAGACGGACACAGACAAGGAATGATAGCCATGAAAGAAGAAGGCAGCACCACATCAAGCGAGTGGATGATGGGCGCCCCCACCTTCCTCTCTTATTCCTGTAAATCTTCATAACCTATTCATGTACTCAGGTTAAGTTACGTCGATTTAACCTTCTCATCTCTCATTCCCCTCCCCAGCCACACACAGTGACTGATGCAATCCCTAGTAGTCGATTAACTGGCTCCTCATATCACATTGAATCAGGGTGACGTTCTTTCTAGTTTGTTCTTGCTGCTACATACGATTATTTCCATTTGAAGAAGGCCTCTCATACGAACACAGTTTGTGAAGGTGGTGCCAAACATCCAGCAGTTCGATATATCATTTCTAAGATGAATTAAATCCTCAGGAGTTGGTATGGATTAAATGAACGAGACGAGACCGATGTCCCAAGCACCAAGTTCGTGGATGAACAAAGTACCCTATATGGCAATCTTGGTCTTTGGGCATATAATACTAAATAGGTGATTTCCTATGACAAATGGAAGAACAATTTGGATTCTTCACACAAACTAACCATGTATCTATCACAGGAAACACTTATTTAGTACTATCTATTCAAAGACAAGGCCTGTTGAATAGGATATTTTGTGCACAAGTGTTTTTTGTGCATCCACGAACTTTGTGCATGTGACTTTAGGCACAAGGAACCCCATACCATAGCCTTGATTACGGTATGGAATTGTACAGTACATGACTGACAGATTTTAGTCTACACAGTAACACTATTTTACATCTTCTTAAACATTTATTTCCGTACACCCATGTGATATGGCACAGAGTAGGGTATTACAAACTTTTTTTTTCCCAGGTTATGAGTGGTCCTTGCTTGTAAATTGGTCAGAAAATTTCTCTTAACACTACCAACAAGAGGACGACTTCTTCATTCGTTCTTGCTACCGACATCATAATTTATTCAGCTTATCAGTAACCCTTGCCGGTGAACAGGTTAGGCAATCTTCATGAGTCTATTCAGTACGATCACTTCAGCAATGTGTTCGTATTTCCGCCAGACGATTATGTTGAGCAAATCGCAGCCGTTTGACCTCCCTCACTATCCCTAGCTGTTGATTGACGGCATCCTCTGTGTGACAGGAAAGCCCAAGTCATCTTTAGTGACTAATCTTTGCAAATGGTTGGAGTGAAGGTTACATTAGTCCTGATGTTATTAGCTTACGCGTGGATATTTAGGTGTCTATTTATTGTACATATTATTGTGCCTCAGATGACTCGAAATGTCTGCTTAATGTCAGAAGAATGAAATAGTATACGCCACAGATATGAGCCAAGACAAACATTAGATGTGCCATAGCTTCATCCATTGTTTGTTGCAGTAACTGTTGGGATGGACGCTGCAGGAAGTGAATGGAAAGGTGAAGGTTGGAGTCATCAGCAAATGAATGGATAGGGTCATATGTACAATTTAGAAAGACATTGATGAATAGATGTAAGAGAGTTGGTGATGGGACAGAATCCTGAGGAACACCACTATTAATAGCTCTAGGGGAAGAACGATGGCCATGAAAGGAAACTACAGATGAAGGCACAGATAGAAGGTTGAAATTGTAAGAGCGCAATTTGGAAATTATTGATTTATGCTAGACTCGATCGAAAGCCTTTGGGATTTCAAGTGCAATGGCAGAGCTTTCGCCAAAGTCCCGAAAGGAGAATGACCAGGTAGGTGTGAAGATCGCCGGTGGAGCATCCTGGCGTAATCCATACTGACGACCAGAAAGAAGGTTGTGATAGGAAAAGTGCTTTAAATTTGTTTTTGTCAAGAACAGACTCAAAAACTTTTGAAGTATAGGATGTTAAAGCAATTGGGCGATAGATAGAGGGCTGGGAATGGTCACGATTTTGGGGGACAGGCTAAATGAGAGCAAACTTCCATGGCATGCAACCTATCCCAAATTAGTTAACTCCAGGGGCATGTCACCTACCTCATATGAAAGGGTAATTTTTACAGTCCACCACGAATATTCTCGATGAAACACTATCACTCAGTTTTATAGGATAATAGACTTTTTATCATCTCTCCTTCCCATTACCAAGGAAGCCTAGAAACATACTCGTTGCAACGGTAGCTACTATGGACGATATTCGTGCACTTCCTGTTTCACTTATCACAGCGTTTGTACCCGAGGAAGGCTCAAGCCAATCTCTAAACACAACTTTTGATGATGAAATCAAATGCAAGGCAGGCAACGGATAATGGAATAAAGGGAAATATGTGAAATAACTTATCAGAATTATCAAATCACGCTCAAGTTATTGTTTGTTGGACTAACTGGAAACTCAAGGAGGCTTTGGCCATAAGTGAGTCTCTCGAATAACTGCCGGTTTATCGCTGAGAAATTTCTGAACACTCACTTTACTACGTAACTATTACGCTAATATATACTGTATATACAGTATATATATATATGAGTAAATTTATGGTATGTGACAGAAATTAAATTAAGGAATGAATAGTGATGCTGGATGGTCAGGAAATGAATGTTAGTGCCTTAAAATATTTAGACAGTGTGATAAGTAAGGTTTGAAATCTCGAGCATGCAGCGTATGAAAACTTAAACCAAAAAAGAACCGTTGCTACGTCACTTAGAGCAACGGTTAGGAATAGGGACATGAGCATGGAAATTAAAAAGTCTCAGTATGATAGTAGTGTGATCGCCATTCTAACGTGTGAGAGCGAAGCTAGGACCCTACTGGAAGGACACAAACCTAGCAGTAGAAATGAGAAGTACCTGGAAATACATGGAGAAAAGATGTTGTGGATGCGTTTGAAAGCATTAGGTGAAATACTTTGAGATAATTTGGCCATGTGGAGAGGATGGACAACGAAAGACAGATTAATGGAGAGAATGTGAGTGAGGTAGGGGGCAAGGGAGAGACCGAGGATGAGAGGAAAGATTGGTCTGGAGAGGTAAAAAGATATCACTGGGTGACAGTGCTACGATCACCACTCTAACAAAGCATTAGGTGAAATACTCGCACTTTGAGATAGTTTGGCCATGTGGACAAGATGGATATCGAGATACAGACAAGGAAAATCTATAGGAGTGAGGT
Source organism: Birgus latro (assembly GCA_018397915.1). Classification (NCBI taxonomy): domain Eukaryota; kingdom Metazoa; phylum Arthropoda; class Malacostraca; order Decapoda; family Coenobitidae; genus Birgus; species Birgus latro. Next base: position 15,557 of record JAGKTI010012391.1, read on the forward strand.
GGAGAGGAGGAAAAAGACCCAGGGTGAGATGAGGAGATTGGTAAGAGAGGTATACGAGAAAGGAGATTGTGAGTTGAAGAGAAGTCAACCCCGTGGTGGATGTCAGGGCGACAGGGAGGTATTTCGTTTGTGGCAACCCCTTACGGGATAAAGGTGTACCTGACGACAGATAAGCAGATTATAATAATATGACTTCATACATAAACACTAAATCTTTGCAGACGATTATATCCTGCGTAGGTAAGATTTTTTGAACTGGAAAGAATACATTTAGCTTCCGTTAAAACCATTATTAATAATGCACGCTCTTAATGCTAGCCCAGGGTTGCTGCATGCTGGACCTTGTGAAGAGGGGACAGCGTACCACCCTTCGCCTATCGTTTCATCGTGTCGAAGCTCATAGGTCCCTTCTTTTTTCGAATTTGACCCAAACCGACACCTCTAGGTGATACCGAACTCTAGAAGGCTAAGATGAATAGTAAAAGAAAGTTTTGAGACGTCGTAGCGAAAGAGTTAAATTTAGATAACATGAGAAGACAAACCTCTCGTATTTTCTAATGAATAAGTATAATGGTATATGAAGAACATTATCATTAATATTTACAAGGAAACATTTTATACGTTGGATTTTAAAATGAGCACTAGTACTTGAGAAAGAAAAAGGAATCGACCAGTTGACGGTCCATTTTTTAACTAAGCAATGTATTTGGGTGAAAAATGTGCCGAATTATCCTATGATTCAGTTAACTTGACAAACCAAGGTAAAAATTTGGAGGTACATACTTTCAAAGTTGCACAAAAAGAGGTTGATGGCAGCGCGAGCCTCAAGTGGCCATGATGTCATAAACCGCAAAGCCCAAAGACAAAGCAAGGCTGTGATCTCCAGCTAAGTTTTGTGATTGTGGTTCTGCTGATTAGCCAAGCTTTGCTTCGTCATGGCCAAGTCAGCAAATAACCACCATTGGTGCTTTGTCCCACTGTAAAAGAATACAAGTAGAATCACACTAGTAAAAAGATTCATTAGTGTTCCAAGAGACATGAAAACCAGGAAGCTGTTGTAGCGAACAGTGCGTCAGGAGTACCCCATCACAACGGGCAACTACTACTGAGTGTTTAAAAGTGGTGCGAGGAAATACTGGGTTTGAGGTCATTTACCGAAACGGCACTTTTTAATGGAAAATATTATAATTTTTATCACCATATAGGTTCATGCACACCTAATTATCCGAAAGCCGGTCAAAAACTTGTGCTTACTATGACTATAAATGAACTACATTCAGGTATGAAGGAATGTTGCCTCGCATTATATTATAGATACATTTATGGTAAATGCTCAGACGAAGTTACATCGATTGTGCCACCTCTCCATGCCTTCCCTTGTGCTACACTGGCATCTGGTAGCGCTCATGGCTAGACTGTCACACTGCCATATTGCAGAACTTCTGGCTATCAGAATTGCTTTATTCTCTGAACTGCATCTCTTTGGAACTCACTTCTTCAGAGTGGTTTCCCCACAACCTTCAACCTACGGCTGTTCAAGTCCAATTTTTACAGATTTTTTTTTACAGCTGAAGGACACCTGTAATTTTGTGTATGGATGATTTTTATCTAATATTAAAAAAATAACAATCTTCGTTATGTATTACTGCCCAGTTTCAGGGCAATATGCCCCTGGAGTCAGGATCTAGCAATACTTATCCTGATTCAGTTCATAAATCACTTCATTACATTACAGAGTTGTTCCACATTTACCTGGTTGCTGCAAGGTTCACCGTCACTACTAGTGTCTCAAAAACCAACAGAACTCTTCACTAAAGCACAAACATAGCATACATCACCTTTAAGTTAGCTATTACACTGTCTTACATACCTAGCATTGTTATAACAGCTGAATATCACAAAAACCTTACCTTTACTGATTTATGATTCCCAGACACATTGTTATGAGTGGTGGTCAGATGTGGTTTGTGACGTAGCGAGGGTGCATCAGTTTCACGCGAGGTACGATTATCTCTAACTTTGGCTACTTTTTTTTCATAAAAATAAAATCGGAGGGAAAATATAATGATATTCTGATGATTACGAAATGCCATTTTATTACTTTATTTAACTTGTACACGACCGACAACCAAACAATTAACTGTATTACTGACTCATTCATAGTATTAGGCAAGAATGTAGAATAATATTAAACCAAAAGGAAAATTAAAGTTACCACTACCAACCGCTAATTTGCATGGTGGGAAGGAAAATAAAACATCTTATATTATCCTGGTAGAAAATAAAGAGCAAAAAAAAAGCGTTACCATACTGTTGGTTTCTCGTTTATTTGCAGACAGGACCTTTTATTTCTTAATATCTCTACAATATTTTATTCAGCTCACGAAAGACTTTTCGATCGTAGAATACTAGACCCCACCATTATTCCCCTCATAACCTGGATACTGTCTTATGCCGGAAAAGTAAATCATTTGGCAGCTGAAAAAATAAAATAAACTGGAAAAGACATCATCGAAGTGAAGGACTGGATGTTAGGTAACAGGGTTAGTATAACACCTTTTTTTCCATTGGAACAATGGCTTCTTATTCCCTCCGGGGTATAAAAGGCACAGTGACCAAAGATTGTCAACCTAGAGATACAGGAGGTCTTACAACGGCCACACTTACTCTAAGACACCGAATAACTAACCTCACAGGAGAGAGAG